>CM038049.1:114699977-114709977 GCA_021397845.1 Areca catechu | reverse complement strand
GACGATGCATTCCTAAAGAATGGACTTTATTCAAAGGAACCCTAGGTCTAAACCTAACAAACTACGGCTCTCTAGGTTTGACCTTGTGGTGGGGACACCTGAGACACCAGAATAAGACAGAGGCTTTTTCAACCCTCTGTAAATTGATCAATAATTTATGAGTCCATCTGTAATAAGGGATTAGCTCATCTGAGTCCATTTTAGTTGTTATTTGAGTATTTTTAGTTGTTATTTCTGTTCTGTACTAGTCAGCTCATGTTGAGCTAGTTCAGTCCAATGTTAGTCAGCTCATGTTGAGCTAATTTTATTTTTTTGAACCCTGTCCAAGCATACTGAAGACTCAAGACTATATCATACAAGTGAAGACCAAGTCCAACTAGATTGAAGACATGGAAGTATAGCACAAGTCCAACCCAGCTTGAAGATTTGAAGACCCCAGGAGGAAAATTCAGAAAATCCTGATTTCTTGCAGATGCCCTCCAGATGCCCAGATTCCCTTCCAGATGCCAAAGTATATTCATAGATAAGGGCATCCATGATTCCAGAGGTCCATCTGCATCCTAGCCTAAAGAAATCAAGCCCAGGTGCCAAGCCCAAGCCCCTAAGAAGCAAGATACCAGGGAATATTCCTGCTACCTGGCTACCAGGCCACCCCAGCTTCCAGAGGCCCAAACCCATGCACCTGAGACCCTTTGGGCCGGCCTTTTGCTGCTCCTAGAAGCCCAACACGCCTCCCTAGGCGTCCTTGGAGTCTTGACCAAGTCAAGAAAATTTTTAGGGATTTTTCTACCTAATATTTCCTTATTTTCTAGCTAGGGTTTGAGAGGAAAAAGGATTCTTATGTAAAGACTTATGTACCCTTACTTGGAGCCCAAGGTTAAGGGTCTATTTAAGGGACCCTAGCCTCTTGTATGAGGGGAAATTTTGATGAATGAAAACCTTGAGTTCTTCTATTGAGTGGTGTGATACCCTGCTGTGTGCATAAAGGGGTTTGTGAGAGTTCTTCTTCCCGGTGTTTGCAATCATCTTCATGCTGCCAACAAACCCTCCAGATCCCTGGACGCCCACTCCAAAAGAAGCCTTTCCTTGCTATTTTTATTTTGTTTTCTTGTTCCTTTGTGAGCTTTCTAACCCCTGACAGGTTGTTTGCAGGTCCCTGAGTTCCTACGAATCCAACGACTCCAGCCAAGCCTCAATCGGATCACCGAGCAGAAAGCCGGGTATCCGCGGGTCTTTGGCTCGGTTTTCCAGGCCGCATCCGTCGAGGAACGAGAGACTCCTTCGCTGCGATCTTCACAGACATTGTCAGGTACACCCCTCTACCTCCAGTAGTTTTATTGTAGGAGAACTTGCCCTAACCGAGGCTTCTCAGCCCCGGCGGTCCTTCTTTGCTACTTTTCTAGGTCCTAATCTGCATGCTGATCTCCAAAAGTTCATACAAAATTCCCTACAAATAATTTTGATCTGAAATTTGGGAATTAATCACCTAACTCAACATGTAAAACATACAAAAAAAAATTGCATGCATATTAGTTCCCCATCATTTGGTATCAGAGCTTAGATTAGGGCTTGTTTTCTGCAATTTTTCAGTCCGTATATACTCTGTTATTTTAATTATTTCTCTCTGTTAAAAACTATAAAAATTCTAAAATTTATTTTCATAGATTTATCATAATTCACAGTAATTTTGAAAATTTTTTCAAATTTTATTATGTCCTTTGAATTTTCTGCAAGCCGAAATAGGGCCTACAAATTTTCGGCTCTGGTTTTTTTTTTAGCAAGACAAGTTTGGAAGTTTTAGGTTTTTGTTTAGCAATTTTTGCATATTTTTTAATTTTAGTATATTTCCTGCATATTAGGACATGATTTGCAAGTTTTTTTTTATTTAAAAAATACCAAAAAAAAAATTACATATTCTCCAAAAATACCAAAAAAAAAAATATCTAAATCCTAATTTGCATCCTCATATGCCTGCCATCTTGCATAATTTACTTTTAAGGGCACTCTTGCTATATCAGATGGGGGGAGGATTTGATCACCTCTCCTTAGCCCAAAACCACATCCCTTGCATTCGGTCCCAAGCCTTAACCTAAAATTAATTAGACTTAATTTGCCTTAGTGGGCTAGGGACACCAACTGGTCGGGTCCGGGCTAGTGTTAGATCACTGTGTCAAGTTAACCTGTGTGTGCCTTGTGCTTAGTGTCTAGAACGGTGGTTTAGGGATTCAATCCCGAAGGGCTTGTGTGCTGGTCCGCCTACCTGGCCAATCTCTGATTGGTGTCTAGGATTGGCAATCAGGGACCTAACACTCCCCTTACACCTGCCTGGCTGAGTACAGGGTTACTATAGGCTAGTTTGCCACCCTGATTGAGCATCTAGTTTGGACTCTAGGTCTAGTCAGCTATAGTCGGTCTGATCGAGTCTTGCATGAGCACTAGATTAGGAGTTTCATATCACCCACCTCCTTCACAAATGTCTGAACCCATGGAAAATTTACAAGCCCAAATAAAAGCCCTAGCTGATCAAATGGCCCATATGACTACCCAGTTAACTCAGTCTGCTACCCAAACCAACAATAGAATTGACCATCTTGCCAATAGGTTTGACCAGTTAGGAGGCCGTGTAGGAACCATAGCAAGAACCCATGGGTCACGATCTGAGCCAGATCCTGAGTCCCCTCAACCTAGGAGAACCCCAAACCCTGATCTATACCATGAGGTCGAACCTAGGAGAGCCCCTTATCCTGACCCGTACTACAATCCTCAACCTAGGAGGACCCCAAACCCTGATCCATACCGAGAGGTTGAACCTAGGAGAGCCCCTCAGCCTGACCCATACTATAATCCTAAACCTAGGAGGACCCCAAACCCTGAACCATATCGTGAGGTTGAACCTAGGAGAGCCACTCAGCCTGACCCATACTATGATACTGAACCTAGATCCTATGACTCTAGATCCTATTTACCCACATCCTATAAGCCTAGTATACCCACAACCTATAGATCTTATGACTTCAAATCCTCTGACTCTAAAATCTACGAACCCATATCCCATGAGTCCAGTAGACCCAAGACCCATAGAGCTGAACCCAAATCCTATGACCCCAGATCTTATGATCCCGTGACCTATAGATCTGCTCCCTTATCCTATGAGTCTAGGGAGCCCATAATCCCTAGATATCAATCTAGTACTAGTCAGGTTTTCCATAGTCAACTTGAACCCCATAGGATTAGCACCCCTAAATATGAGCCCAGTAGTGAGCCACTATCCCTTAGACAACCTGAACCTACTAGGATTAGTGTCCATAATCAGAAACCAGGACCTAGCCAATTTTTCCCTAGCCGACCTTCTCCAACCATTCCTGAGATTGACAAGGCTTACATTAACGCAGAAGTGTATGAAGCTGATGCGAGCCTAGTGGATGAGTATGAAGGAGAAGAGGAGACACCTTTAGATGACCTAGAATTCGCTGACCTAATAGATACCCAGGTAGAAGCCAACCTAGAGGTAGTTGACCTTGACCACATCCAACCTAAAGCTATAATGGAAGAACAAATAGAGGAAGAGAACCTAGGTACTGCTGCTAGAGCCTTACCTGAGGAAACCATAGAGGAGAGCCAAATTACAGAGTTTAGTCCAAAAATACAAGAACCAGAAGAATTTATTAAGAACCTGATCTCTTTGAATCAATACCTTCAAGATGAGTCCCCTCCTATAGTTCCCATTAAGGACCTCTTCCCCGAAATTGGCGACCCATCCTTCCATTATGCAAACCCTGTAGATATAGCTCAACCTCGTAAGGTTAACCTCATTAGTATAGGATTAGTTCCTGACACCCCATCTTTTATCCTACTTTATCCAACTAACCATGAACCTTTTTCTCTACCTTACCAAACTAATTCTGAACCCACTTCCTATTTTCTGCCCTTTCCTGACACCTCCAGCATTTCTAGGATCATTAGATTGCATTTAGCTGAGATTAGCATACTGCATGCATTCATCATGCATGTTAGGTTTGCATCTTACTTCTGGCATACTCTTTGGAATTTGCTAGAAGTTCACTGTAAATTTTCATGTGCATGTCAAGCTAGGATCAAACCTAGAGAACCTATAATCTATTAGGTTTAGATCCAAAGAGTTCAATAAAATCTCCTTCGATAGGAATGCATAGTCGAGTCTGTTAGGTGTCAGTATGAGTCCTTTGCATCATTTGTTAGAAGTCTGCATGTGCCTAGCATGTTCACCACCCGCACTAATATTAAAATAACTGGCTAATTCCCGAAGATGGATCAAAAAAAAATTTGATGTAGTGGATTTTATCTTGGTTAGGCTTAGGCCTAAAAGAAGCTTCATGCTCGTAGAGCCGGACCTTTTAAAGTGATAGAGAAGGTTAGATCAAATGCCTAGGTGTTAGACTTGCCTTCGGATTTGGGCATTAGTTCTACCTTCAATATTACAGACCTGGTTGAGTATAGGAAACCGGTAGTGCTACCTAGTGAGGCCTTTGGGCCTATTCCTTTTCATTGTGAGTGACCCTAACCTAGAGTGTCCACAAACAAATTTGGCCTTAGAGAGGAGAACGGATCGAGCGTATCCTTGACAATCAAGCCATCACGACCCAGGGCCATGACTATCAACGCTCCCTGGTCCGATGGCAAGGCCGACCAGAGTCGGACGATTCGTGGATTTCTCGAGAGGACTTGCAATGCCTCAACCCAGACCTTCTCGAGAGATATGTGAGCCAGTCTAACCTTCACTCGACAGGATCGAGTTCCTCCCACCCCGGGAGAATTGGTGGGGACACCTGAGACACCAGAATAAGACAGAGGCTTTTCAACCCTCTGTAAATTGATCAATAATTTATGAGTCCATCTGTAATAAGGGATTAGCTCATCTGAGTCTATTTTAGTTGTTATTTGAGTATTTTTAGTTGTTATTTCTATTCTGTACTAGTCAGCTCATGTTGAGCTAGTTCAGTCCAATGTTAGTCAGCTCATGTTGAGCTAATTTTATTTTTTTGAATCCTGTCCAAGCATACTGAAGACTCAAGACTATATCATACAAGTGAAGACCAAGTCCAACTAGATTGAAGACATGGAAGTATAGCACAAGTCCAACCCAGCTTGAAGATTTGAAGACCCCAGGAGGAAAATTCAGAAAATCCTGATTTCTTGCAGATGCCCTCCAGATGCCCAGATTCCCTTCCAGATGCCAAAGTATATTCATAGATAAGGGCATCCATGATTCCAGAGGTCCATCTGCATCCTAGCCCAAAGAAATCAAGCCCAGGTGCCAAGCCCAAGCCCCTAAGAAGCAAGATACCAGGGAATATTCCTGCTACCTGGCTACCAGGCCACCCCAGCTTCCAGAGGCCCAAACCCATGCACCTGAGCCCCTTTGGGCCGGCCTTTTGCTGCTCCTAGAAGCCCAACACGCCCCCTAGGCGTCCTTGGAGTCTTGACCAAGTCAAGAAAATTTTTAGGGATTTTTCTACCTAATATTTCCTTATTTTCTAGCTAGGGTTTGAGAGGGAAAAGGATTCTTATGTAAAGACTTATGTACCCTTACTTGGAGCCCAAGGTTAAGGGTCTATTTAAGGGACCCTAGCCTCTTGTATGAGGGGAAATTTAGATGAATGAAAACCTTGAGTTCTTCTATTGAGTGGTGTGATACCCTGCTGTGTGCATAAAGGGGTTTGTGAGAGTTCTTCTTCCCGGTGTTTGCAATCATCTTCCTGCTGCCAACAAACCCTCCAGATCCCTGGACGCCCACTCCAAAAGAAGCCTTTCCTTGCTATTTTTATTTTGTTTTCTTGTTCCTTTGTGAGCTTTCTAACCCCTGACAGGTCGTTTGCAGGTCCCTGAGTTCCTACGAATCCAACGACTCCAGCCAAGCCTCAATCGGATCACCGAGCAGAAAGCCGGGTATCCGCGGGTCTTTGGCTCGGTTTTCCAGGCCGCATCCGTCGAGGAACGAGAGACTCCTTCGCTGCGATCTTCACAGACATTGTCAGGTACACCCCTCTACCTCCAGTAGTTTTATTGTAGGAGAACTTGCCCTAACCGAGGCTTCTCAGCCCCGGCGGTCCTTCTTTGTTACTTTTCTAGGTCCTAATCTGCATGCTGATCTTCAAAAATTCATACAAAATTTCCTACAAATAATTTTGATCTGAAATTTGGGAATTAATCACCTAACTCAACATGTAAAACATACAAAAAAAAATTGCATGCATATTAGTTCCCCATCACCTTGGGTTGGAGGATGGCATGCAGAGCATGAAAACTTATCATGGGTGCCTAGTAGGTGCCATAAGGTCTTCCAGAAGTAGGTGGCAAACCTAATAGGTTCTGACACGTGGTTCACTCTAAAGACTTCAACAAAGTATACTTGGATGGTGTAAGAAGCATTGGAAGTCCTAGAGAAAGGGAGGAAATATGAGGCGGAGTCACGAATTACCTGCTGACTAAACGTGGTGACCTGAAGGTTTGAATGGTGATCTATGAGTGTCAACTGGTCATCCTTTCGAAAGGAAAAGTTTGCTACTCCCAGGAATGGATCAAGAGATGGTTCGGCAAGCAGCCTAGGACATGTGATTGCAACAGTTAAAGTTTGTTCTCTAAGCAAATAATGATCCATTTTCTCAAGAACTGGATTGAAGAATGATTCATGGAAGGGCCTATGGATGATGACCTCGAGACTTGAAATTTGACATATGGATGCGGAAAGGTATACTCTATAGAAGGGTAGGTCAGTCATGCGAAGGAAGGGGTCTGGGGTCATAAGGAGGACTTCTACAGGACTGGGTGAATCAATCTGCTCAAGACAAGGATGTTCAACTGAGATTACGGGAGAGACCTTAGTGGCTGGGCATGGGACAAGGTCCAATTGTAAGAGGCTTGATTCAGTCATCCTAAGGAGAGGATCTACCATAGGGTGGGCAAACTTAAACAGTTTAGTGCAAAGATCTTTAATTGGTACTTGGGGAATGACTGTAATTAAAGGGTATGAACTAATAGCTCGGGCTAACACTATGAGTTCTTCCTGGGGGTATTTGACTAAAGGAACCTGGTTCTCACAAATCTCTTGAATTTCTGAACTAGGTCCTACCAGTTTGTTGCTTTCCAAGGTCTCCTCAGGTAAGGAACCAATAGTATCAATGTCACATTCTTCAAGTTCTTCCCCCTCATATTCATCAACTAGACTCAAGCCAGCATCATATACTTCCTCGATGCCATCTTCAATGGGTTTCGGGTCAGTGGTAATCGGGTCAACTGATTCTAGGCTTGTCATACCTAACCGTTCTTCCTCATTGGTAGGCTTGGGTTCTCCCTCATTAATGTCATCCTTAGGATTCTTACCACTTAGCTGTGCACAAGCCAGTCCTATGCATGGGCACTGACTAGATTTATGACCTCTTTCTCCACAAAACAAACATTCTTGAGATATAGGAACCTGGGTCACACTGGGTTTCAAGCTAGTAGAGACCTTACTTGGGCATGGGTGTGGATCTAAATGGTTTGATCTAGAAGACTTGGGTTGTTAAGTGACTGGTCTAGAATATTGTAAGGACCTCTCATAGACACGATCCACACTATAGATATCATGGTTAGGCTTCCTAAGGTTATGCTCGGGATCACGGTATAAGGTCCTCCTAGGTTCCTGGCATGGGTGAGGTTGGGGCCTATTAAATTTTGGATCGGAGGTCCAATTTTGATGTCTACGTTTCTCAAGTACTTGGACTCGATCCCTAAACTGGGAAAAACCCTCATTCATATCCTGACTCAATTTGGTCATACTTTCGGTAAGATTTCTAACCATGGCCTCTAAATTTGGTTGGGTTTGATTAGGTTGGTTGGGTACTCCATTCCGGGTAGACATGATGATGCAAGCAAGCACACAGAATGAGACTCAACTGAAACGACTACGGGCTAACTAGGCCTAGAGCCCAAACTAGATGCCCAATCAGAGTGGCAAGCTAGCCTGTAGTAACTCAGGACTCAGCCAGGCAGGTGTAAGGGGAGTGTTAGGTCTCTAGATGCCAATCCTAGACACCAATCAGAGATTAGCCAGGTAGGCGGACCAGCACACAAGCCCTTCGGGATGGAATCCCTGAACCACCATTCTAGACACTGAGTACAAAGCACACACAGAGTAACCAGACAAACTGACTCAACACTAGCCTTGACCTGACTTGTTGATGTCCCTAGCCCACTAGGGCAAATTAGGTCTAATTAATTTTAAGATTAAAGTCTTAGGTTCGAATAAGTGGGTGGTGGTTTTGGGCTAAGGAGAGGTTATCAACTCCTCCCCTTATCTTAGATGCTCAAATGCCCTTAAGATGAATTAACAGATGATCACTCAAAAATAATTGAATTGCAGAAATACAAAAATAGAGTTGCAGTAATTTAATCCTCAGAAAACCCACGAAAACCAATAAATCACAGGAAAATTATGCAAAATATTTTCAATTATACTGGTTTCAGAAAAATAAAAATCACTAAATTTAGAATTACCTGCAGTGAGAAATAATTCCTGCAACAGGATAATTACGGGCTGAAAACAGAGTACTTTCCCGTTTATAATTCCTGCTACGAAGTTATAACCCAACGGATCCCCTACAAGCCCTAGGAACACCCCGTGAAATGGGAAGAGGAGGTTTGCACCTCGCTTCATTCCTAGGACCAGACGTCCTGGGGAGTCTACTTCGAGCAGACAAAGTAAAAAGAGAGAGACTCAAACAAGCAATCAAAACAGAAACCCTAGACAGGGCTCTGATACCAAAAATGATGCAGAACGGAAGCTCTGATACCAAAAATGATGCAGAACAAAGAACAAAGAAGCGTATACAGAAGTAAAATTAAGATTAATTCTTTTTTTTTTTATATATTTTAGAAATTGGCTTTGACTCAAAGTAAAGTTAAACTAAGTTGAAGGAAACTAGGTAAGGGTTGAAAGCACAATTTAGAAGAAGCTAAGTTATCAGAGTAGTTCAGAAGTAACGGATCACTGGGGGTTGAGAAAATCCCACACCTAGGGTTTCGCTCTGAACTTTCAACAGGACAGAAATAAAGAGAAGAGATGGTTTACCAACCAGACAGTGATCTTCAAAGAATTTGAGTGGAAGAACTCTCTCGAGCAGATTGTTGGATCCTCGAATTCGGCTATCTTCGCAATGGATCCTCCAATACTTGTCTCGTGGCTAGGTCGGCATCTCCTGAACTCAAGATCTGGGAAGAAGAAAAACAAGTGATGGATTCAGATACTTAGGGAAGGATTTACCAGTTCGAAGAACTTGAAGGCTGATGTCGCTGAGATCCGGATTCTCTTGAAGGCTGATTCGACTCCCTCTGGAAAGAGATATGGATCTGAAGTATCCGGACTGGAGCTGGATGCTGGTGGTCGGCCTGGACTTGGAGAGCGAGGCCGCGGGAGGTGGGATAGGCTAGGGTTTGGTGGATTGAAGTGGATGATGGGTGGCTAGGGTTTGGGAGTAGAAGTGGCTAACCTAGGGTTTGGGGTTTTGGAGATCTCACACCTCCTCAAGGTTCCTGGGGAACCCGGATTTACTCCCTCACGGAGCTCAACACCTGGATGCAAGTGCGGAAGAGAGAAAACACAAAGTTTGCTCACAAAAAAAAAAATTTGGTTTCATTCATCTGATCTTTTTTTCAAACTTACATGGGGGTTTAATTTATAGTCCATTACAAGAGAGTAGGGTTTTACATCTTCCCATGTGGGACTAAAGGAGGGGATCTTCAAATTAGGATATCAATCCCTACTCATATGGCCGGCCAATTAATTCCAAAGTTGATTGAAGCTTCAAAAAGGAATGTGGGTGGCGCCTCCTTGTCTTGACCTCGAAGAAAATATTTTTTTCCTTCTATGCTTGGCCTTATCTGGAAGTGTTTGGGTGCCTCTTAACCTTGCCCTCCAAGAGAAAATTTGTTGCCTTTTATATCTGGCTTTAGTTGGAATGATTAGGGCACCTCCTAACCTTGC
>CM038049.1:114682477-114694977 GCA_021397845.1 Areca catechu | reverse complement strand
GCGCGGTGTGGGTTCGGGAACCATTGCGGAAGTGTGGATTTCAAAATTTATGAAATCAGGTCCGAACCCTAATCCAAAATCTCCTTATTAGCAATTAAAACTGTAACTACATGCATGTCCAAATTTAAACATAGTTTAGATACAAACCTCAGATCGCTATTTCCAGTCTGATATAGAAATAAACTCCAAATTGAGTAACCTTTTGAACACACCAGGCATCCACTTGTCCGCCCTCCGATGGTGATCCACACGGGCAGATGATCAAGACAGTGACTCCTTAATTGGGTTCCTTCCAATCAAGTTCTACCCAAGAACTTGATATATGGGCTATTGGCTAGGACTCCTCTAGCCAAACTGGGACTAAACCTTCTCTCTTACCTTCTCCTAGTCTTTTAGCAACTTTGGCCCTTAAGACACTCTTGTCTTAAGAATAAGCCCTTGTCCTAAAATGAGACAAGGCTTGTCTTGGAGGGAGAAGAAAATTAAGACAGTTGTCTTAATGTAAGAAAGAAAGAAAGGAGAGGCGCCTTCTTCCTTTACCGTCGGAGAGTTTCTCTCTCTGACTCTCCTTCTGTTCTGAGATTCGACAGAGCCTAGGCTCTGTAAAGGAATCAAAGAGGAAAGAGAGGAGGGGGAAACAATCTTCTGGAGAGGGAGAGGGAAAAAGAAGCAAGGCTTCGCCGTAGAAAATCTGGAATAATTTTCACGGTGAAGTCTTCCTTAAATAGGCGACAGAGAGGCGCCTTCTCACCTGTTAATCATCCTCTCACGTCCCTCTCCTTCTCACGTCCTTTCCCTTTATCTCACGGCCCTTGGGATTAATCTCACGGCCTTTGGGATGGGAAGACGCGAAGAAGGATCGCGAAAAACACTGAAGGGCGCGCGCAGAAAGAAGAGTCACGCCCCTTCGATGTTTTTCCTTTTTTTTTCATGGTATTCTATTTTTGAAGAGTCCACGCCTAGGTAGACTCTGATCCATGCCTCATCAGCAAAAGACGCCGACTTCCTTTCTTTTCTCAGCAGAAACGCCGCTTGGAGAGAGTCCACGCGCGCGTGGACTCTTCTCCTTGCGCGCGCGCATGTGGGAAAACTCTTGGAATTAGGGCTTAGCGCGAGGCGATGGAAAAGAAGGGGAAAGGGCTTAGGCGATGTGGGAAGGGGTTTAGCCTCTTAGGTTAGCCCATTGCTAGCCTATTATTAGCCCAAAGTCTTGAATCTCAATTAGATTCAAACCGGAAGGAATTTGGATCTAAAAAAGACCAAATCGGAACCCTAACTCAAATCCGATTCAAGTAGAAGCCATGGTTTGCAACACATGCTAGTGTGTCCATCTGCAAACGAGATTTAATTCCAAATTAAACCTTGATTATCTGTCCTAAGTGTGTGACCCATTGGGTTCCATACTTAGCCAGCAGTGGGTCCGAGTGCAAGTTGACTAATTTGATCAGAACTCATTCTAATCGATTTAGGTCAAATCGAGCTAACTCGAGTCAGTCAATTAGGACTCCTCCTAATTAGTGATCCAATTAAACATAATTTGATCAACCACAAGACAAGATTGACGTCTAGCAACTGTCATGTCTACCCGGAAGATATGGAATTCTGGTGTAATTCCAAAACTACCCTTCAGTGGAAAGTTCCCGTACAATTCGATCCTTCAATCATCTTGCATCCGAATATAACTATGGATATGGAATCATGTCAAATCCAGTTTATACTCATTCCCAGTCAGTCATACACTAATGATTCAATTAATCGATATTAGAAATCATTTCTAATATCTGTATTTGATCAAAGATTTCCTGAATCATCATCTGACCTAATTTGGCTGGATGCAATCTCCTCCTACTAGGAGTGATCAATTCCTGTGACTACTCATTTCCTTCATATACAATTCACCACACCCAGCATCAACCTTGTGCATGACCCAGTGTCATGAATGAGATTGACCAAAGCATGGGTTCATGTACATAAGGTATTATGGCAGTCTCAGGTCATAGGACTACTTGTACAACTCCCACTATGAGAAAAATCTATTGACAAGCAGTAAGGCTCCATTAGATATCTCAAACTGGATCATTCAGTGAACTCATTCGCTAATGAGCACCCACATCCTTGTATTAGTGTTACACAAGTGACTGTGAGAGCAGTCACCTTTTCAGATACATAGGATGTGCCAGTCTTACCGGAAACCCTGATCCCCAACTCAGGGTTCCTATGACTAGGAATATTCTAGATTAGGGTTTTAAGCCTTAGATCTCATGGTATGATCTCATCATAGCCCTAGGACCATAGCCCTAACCTATGGGGTTCATCATATAATGACACAGCGAATGATGAAAAATTAATGCCTTATTAACTTGTCAATTTACAATGGTCTGGGAGATACAAATATTGGTTATAGGGCATAATCCTTTCAATCTCCCACTTGCACTAAGCCAATCGCTCTTATTCTTTAACCATACAATCGAGGTGGCGATCAAACTCCCGCTGTGGTAGAGCCTTAGTGAACGGGTCTGCTATGTTGTTCTTTGTATCCACTCTATTGATGCAGACTTCTTGTCTCTCGATTATCTCTCGGAAAGATGGAAGTGTCTCAGAATGTGCTTGGACTTGTGATGGGCTCTCGGTTCCTTTGCTTGAGCAACTGCTCCAGTGTTATCACAATAGAGTGGCATCGGGTTCTCAATCTCAGGAACTACTCCCAACTCTGTGATGAATTTCTTCATCCAGACAGCTTCCTTGGCGGCTTCACTGACAGCTATGTACTCTGCCTCGGTAGTTGAGTCAGCTACAGTCTGCTGTTTAGTGCTCTTCCAACTTACTGCTCCACCATTCAAGGTAAAGACATACCCTGAAATGGATTTACTATCATCTGGGTTGATTGAAAACTAGAGTCTGAATAGGCTTCTAGTTTAAGATCAGATCCTCCGTATATAAGAAAAATATCCTTAGTCCTTCTCAGGTACTTAAGAAATTTTTCACAGCCTTCCAGTGATCTCTCCTGGATCAGCCTGAAATCTACTGGCTACACCCAAGGCATATGCCACATCAGGCCTGGTACATAACATAGCATACATAATCGACCCTATAGCCGAAGCATAAGTATAGAATCATTCTATTTCTTTCTTCAGGTGTCTTAGGAGACATCCTTTAGAAAGACGTATGCCATGACCAATAGGTAAGTAACCTCTTTTACTTTCCTCCATGCTAAATCTTTTAGCACCTGGTCAATGTACCTAGACTGGGACAAGCCTAGCATCCTTCTTGATCTTTCTCTATAGATCTTTATACCCAGTATATAGGATGCTTCTCCCAAGTCTTTCATGGAAAACTGTTTCGATAACCACACTTTGACTGATTGTAACATTGGGATATCATTCCCAATAAGAAGTATATCATCAACATATAGAACTAAGAAAACTATGGCACTCCCACTAGTTTTCTTGTACACACAAGGTTCATCCTCATTTTTGAAAAATCAAATTCTTTGACTGTTTTATCAAATCGGATGTTCCAACTCCTGGATGCTTGCTTTAATCCATAAATGGATTTCTTTAGCCTACATACCTGATTTGGTTTAGTCTCCAAGACAAAACCTTCTGGCTGTGACATATAAACCTCTTCCAAGGAAACCATTGAGGAATGCAGTTTTTACATCCATTTGCCAGATCTCATAATCATGATATGCTGCTATAGCAAGCATAATCCGAATAGATTTGAGCATGGCAACAGGGGAAAAAGTTCATCAAATCTATTCCCTATTTTTGTCTGAAACCCTTAGCCACCAATCTGGCTTTATAAGTTTCAACTTGGCCTCTCCCCAATCTTCCTTTTATAGACCCATTTACACCCAATAGGGTTAATACCCTCTGGTGCATCAACCAAAGACCATACTTGGTTGACATACATGGAGTCCATCTCGGATCTCATGGCTTCCAGCCATCTGTCTAAGTCTCTACTCATGATGCTTCCGTATAGGTTAGAGGCTCATCATTTTGAATGATTTGGGCTTCATATTTTCAATTATGAACCCATACCTCTCAGGTGCCTGTCGCACCCTATCAGACCTACGGATAGGAGTGTGTTCAGGTTCTATATTAACTATGTTGTTACTTGACTGAGAAGTGTCTATTTGTTGAATCTCATTAAGTTCGATATTCTACCAGTGCCCTTTTGTAGGATGAATTCCTTTTCCATAAAAGTGGCATGCCTACTGACCAAAACCTTTTGTTCAGTAGGGGGTAGAACATATCCTATACTATCTCTAAGATATCCATAAATAGACATTTGTCTGCTCTAGCATCTAGTTTATGTCCAAAATTTCTTTTTACATAGGCTGGACATCCCCATATCTTAATATACTTAAGATTGGGCTTCTTACCTCTCCATATTCATATGGAGTGCTAGAAACAGTTTTAGATGGTACTCTATTCAAGATATAAGTTGTTGTTTCCAAAGCATAGCCGAGAAAGAAAAAGGTAACTCCGTGAAGCACATCATGGACCGTACCATGTCCAATAAAGTACGATCCTCCTTTCAGCAACACCATTTAATTGTGGTGGTAAGGAGGAGTCCATTCAGAGATGATCCCTTATCTTTAAGGTGATCAAGAAACTCAGTGGATAAGTACTCACCTCCTCTATCTGATCGGAGGATCTTTATACTTTTTCCTGTCTGTCTCTACCATACTTTGATACTCTAAAAATTTTTCAAAAGCCTCGGACTATGTTTCATTAGATACACAAATCCATACCTTGAAAAATCATCATAAATGTGATGAAGTATGAGTATCCACCATAGGCTTGAGTTGTCATAGGCCCAACATGTGTGTATGAGTCCCAATAACTCTTTTTCTTTCTCCATGTCTACTAAATGGAGTCTTGGTCATCTACCCATGAGACTGATTCACAAGTTCCTAATGACTCATAGTCATAAGGATCAAAGAAATTTTCTTTGTATAACTTGTTAATCAGTCTCATAATATGTCCAAGTCGACAATGCCAAAGTAAGGTATTGTTTACATCATCTCTTTCCGTTTGTTAGAAACATGAAAAATATTGTCATTAGTGGAAAGAGTTAATAGACCATTGCAGAATATGCCATAACATATAATTTCATTAGATAAAGAAATTGAGCAGCCACTGCTCTTACATTCATAGTATATCCTTGTTTAAGTAACAAGGATACAGATATGATATTTTAATGATTTTTGACATATAGTAACAATTCCTTAGCTCCAAGATCTTCCTGAAGGTAACTTCAAATATAAGTCCCTACAGCTTCTGCTTGGATGGGGTCCCCTCCAGCACCGTAGAGCTCAAAGTTACCTTCTTCAATACTTTAAGCCCTGAAGTCCCTGCAATGATTTGCAGATGTTATGACACAGGCGGTATCCAACACCCAAGTATTTGAAATGGAAGAATCTAATGACAAAATAGTATGAACTTCTTTCATACCTTTGGTGCCTCTGATGCACCAGGCTTCAAACTTGCAAGGTAAACCTTGCAGTTTCTTTTCCAATGACCCGGCTTGCCACAATGAAAGCAGGTCATCTGTCCGGAGGCCTCTTTCCTTTCTTCTTCTTAATGCCCCCTTTGGGATTCATCCTCTTACTGGAACCCCTTTTGCCTGTCTTCTCTTATCCATAGAAGAACTGGAGCCTTATTTTCTTTACATGGCTCTCTGCTGTCTTCAACATATTCAACAGCTCAGGCAAGGAAGAATTAAGTTTGTTCATATGGTAATTAAGAACAAACTGTGAAATGACTCTGGGAGTGATTGCAAGATCAAGTCTTGATTCAACTCCCCATCCATTACAAAACCTAATTGACCTAATCGAGTGATTAGATCATTACCTTTAATACATGGTCTTGTACTATGTACCTTCTGTCATCCTTGCACGGAACAACTGCTTAGATATTTCATATCTAGCAGTTCTACTGTGTTCTCCATAAAGCTCTTTAAATTGAGCAGTATGGAGTTAGTATCCATGCTGTCATGCTGCCTCTGCAACTCATTAGTCATAGAGGCAAGCATAACACACTTGACAGTAAGTGAGTCATTTTGCCACATATTATATGTGTCTTCTCCTCTTGCGAGGCATCTTCCCTTGGTGGTTCCAAAATTGGGGTATCAAGAATATAGGAAATTCTTTCTTGACTGAGTACTATTTTAAATTTCTCAGCAATCAACATAATTAGGCCCAGTCAATTTGTTGGCATCTAAAATACTACGGAGTGAGAGTGAAGAGCATTTATCTACATTTAAACAAAGAACAATACATAAGCAAACAACCATGAAATGACAATACATGATTAAATTAGGACTTTAATTTAATTATGTCTCCCACTATTTATCGAGCATCATAATCCTCTATACGATGATCGAGAAAACCCTAATTAGTTTTTCTTAGTGGGGTTGAGATCCCAATCCCTTAAAAAAGACCTTGTGTGTACACAACAAATCTATAGAAGTTCATAGGTAGGAAAACTCTTTCCAATTGTAACCCGTACAATTCTCAATTATCCCGGCCTCTAAAATTATATAGCCTTGTGTATACACAACAAAATATAATATTTTAGTTATGTAAGACCCTTCATTCCCATATAGTCATGACTTTAATAGTATACCCTTGTGTGTACACAACAAATATTACATTAAATCATCCATAAATAAATAATTGTATTAGGCCAAAAATTGTTTAGTCACCATATTAGGTCTTATGTGTACACAACAAACCTAGTATAGATCGTAACATATAATGACCTATCATGAAGGAAGGCCAATAATAGTATTTTAACACCAAGCATGTTAGTCAAGAATTAAATCAATCAGATCGGCCAGGCTAGTGGAAGAGATGTGGGGGTCCCCCGTTGCTTCCTAGACACCAATTTAAAATTGGCCAGGTCAGTCAACGGAACCAATTAAAACCACGATTCCCTTTACCTTCCCAGAACCACCTTTCTAGACACCGAAATGACTAATTATCCATCATGACTAATAATGCTATCGGTTAACTATACTATCACTTAATATAATTTTTAAGAGGGATTTATGCAATGCCAGCACATTCGATTAAAAACTATCACATATATAATAATGCTTTAAACTAAGCAAATATGTGAAATGTGTGCCATCATACTAGGACAACCATTTACCATATAAGGAACACCATTATGCCAGGGAAACCTTATTTCAGTATGATGGCTCTAGGGCTAATCATATCTCTAAGACAATTAGGGTTTCAGTGAAAAACCCTAACTGGTGGCAATCATCAAACTCATGTTCAATCAAAGACATGCATTGTGCATCAATATAAAAACTTTAACATGATACTACATCATGAATTGAACTGCATAAGTTTTAATCCTAATAAGGAGGCTCTGATACCACTGTTGGGTTGGGAACCATTGCGGAAGTGTGGATTCAAAATTTTATGAAATCAGGTCCGAACCCTAATCCCAAATCTCCTTATTAGCAATTAAAACTGTAACTACATGCATGTCCAAATTTAAACATAGTTAGATACTAACCTCAGATCGCTATTTCCAGTCTGATATAGAAATAAACTCCAAATTGAGTAACCTTTGAACACACCAGGCGTCCACTTGTCCGCCCTCCGATGGTGATCCACACGGGCAGATGATCAAGACAGTGACTCCTTAATTGGGTTCCTTCCAATCAAGTTCTACCCCAAGAACTTGATATATGGGCTATTGGCTAGGACTCCTCTAGCCAAACTGGGACTAAACCTTCTCTCTTACCCTTCTCCTAGTCTTTTAGCAACTTTGGCCCTTAAGACACTCTTGTCTTAAGAATAAGCCCTTGTCCTAAAATGAGACAAGGCTTGTCTTGGAGGGAGAAGAAAATTAAGACAAGATTGTCTTAATGTAAGAAGAAAGAAGGAAGGCGCTTCTTCTTTACCGTCGGAGAGTTTCTCTCTCTGACTCTCCTTCTGTTCTGAGATTCGACAGAGCCTAGGCTCTGTAAAGGAATCAAAGAGGAAAGAGAGGAGGGGGAAACAATCTTCTGGAGAGGGAGAGGGAAAAAGAAGCAAGGCTTCATCATAGAAAATCTGGAATAATTTCACGGTGAAGTCTTCTCCTTAAATAGGCGACAGAGAGGCGCTTCTCACTGTTAATCATCCTCTCACATCCCTCTCTCCCTTCTCACGTCCTTCCCTTTATCTCACGGCCCTTGGGATTAATCTCACGGCCTTGGGATGGGAAGACGCGAAGAAGGATCGCAAAAAACACAGAAGGGCGCGCGCAGAAAGAAGAGTCACGCCCCTTCGGTGTTTTTCCTTTTCTTTTTCACGGTAATTCTATTTTTGAAGAGTCCACGCCTAGGTAGACTCTGATCCACGCCTCATCAGCAAAAGACGCCGACTTCCTTTCTTTTCTCACAGAAATGTCGCTTGGAGAGAGTCCACGCGCGCGTGGACTCTTCTCCTTGCGCGCGCGCTTTGAAAAGAGGGAAAGGGCTTAAGCGATGTGGGAAAGGGGTTTAGCCTCTTAGGTTAGCCCAATTGCTAGCCTATTATTAGCCCAAAGTCTTGAATCTTCAATTAGATTCAAACCGGAAGAATTTGGATCTAAAAAAGACCAAATCGGAACCATAACTCAAATCCGATTCAAGTAGAAGCCATGGTTTGCAACACATGCTAGTGTGTTCATCTGCAAACGAGATTTAATCCAAATTAAACCTTGATTATCTATCCTAAGTGTGTGACCCATTGGGTTCCATACTTAGCCAGCAGTGGGCGAGGCAAGTTGACCTAATTTGATCAGAACTCATTCTAATCGATTTAGGTCAAATCGAGCTAACTCGAGTCAGTCAATTAGGACTCCTCCTAATTAGTGATCCAATTAAATCATTTAATTTGATCAACCCACAAGACAAGATTGACGTCTAGCAACCTGTCATGTCTACCCGGAAGATATGGAAATTCTGGTGTAATTCCAAAACTACCTTCAGTGGAAAGTTCCCGTACAATTCGATCCTTCAATCATCTTGCATCCCGAATATAACTAGGATATGGAATCACGTCAAATCCAGTTTATACTCATTCCCAGCTCAGTCATACACTAATGATTCAATTAATTCGATATTAGAAATCATTTCTAATATCGTACTTTGATCAAAGATTTCCTGAATCATCATCTGACCTAATTTGGCTGGATGCAATCTCCTCCTACTAGGAGTGATCAATTCCTTGTTGACCTACTCATTTCTTCATATACAATTCACCACACCAGCATCAACTTGTGCATGACCCAGTGTCATGAATGAGATTGAACCAAAGCATGGGTTCATGTACATAAGGTATTATGGCAGTCTCAGGTCATAGGACTACTTGTACAACTCCCACTATGAGAAAAATCTATTGACAAGCAGCTAAGGCTCCATTAGATGTTCTCAAACTGGATCTATTTAGTGAACTCATTCGCTAATGAGCACCCACATCCTTGTATTAGTGTCCTACACAAGTGACTGTGAGAGCAGTCACCCTTTTCAGCATACATAGGATGTGCCAGTCTTACCGGAAACCCTGATCCCCAACTCAGGGTTCCTATGACTAGGAATATTCTAGATTAGGGTTTTAAGGCCTTAGATCTCACTGGTATGATCTCATCATAGCCCTAGGACCATAGCCCTAACCTATGGGGTTCATCATATAATGACACAGCGAATGATGAAAAAATTAATGCCTTTATTAACTTGTCAATTTACAATGGTCTGGGAGATACAAATATTGGCTTATAGGGCATAATCCTTTCACGGGGCGCGGGTCCTGGTAGCGCCGGGCGTGGGTCACGCGGGCGCGCAAGGGCGGGGCATGCCCCCGATTGCAATGCTGGTCGCGACCCGACCCCGGGGTGGACCTTGGTAGATGCCCGCGCGGGTAGTAGGTTGGCAAGCCCCTTGCGCGGGGGGCGGGGTCTTGGCCGCCCCATGCACGTCGTGCGCGTCCAGGCACGCGTCCAGGCCCTCCCCCGCTTCTGCAACGTTGCTCGCAACCCTTGGACTCTCGGTATTGTTTGGATTTCTGCTCGCGCGCGCGCGCCAGGCCTCCATGGACTCGCGTCCTGGCTGCTGTGATCGCGCCCTGCGTGCACTCCGGGACTCGCATCCTGTGCTGTGTGGTTCCGGTCCGGCCGCCTTTGCCCCGTGCATGGTGTGCGCATCCTGGACATCCTGGACTCGCGTCGGGGTGGCTGGGTGCTCTCTCGTGCTTGGGCCGTCTGTGACTCGGGTCCAACGACATTTGGGCGCGAGTCTTGGTCCTCCCTTGCGTTCGCAAGCTAGCTTTTGTGCCTCGGAACACCTCGGGATGCCCCTCTATGCCCCTTCGAGTGCCAGATTCGCGGCCGCGCGCGAGCGGAACCATGGTCGGTGCCGTCCGGTCCGGTCGACGTCCGATCCTTCGGCTCCGTCCGGATCCTTCGGGCAAAAATGCGCCCCCCGCGCGCCCGGGGACCGGGTCGGTGTCCTCCGATCCGGGTCTGACCTCCCGGTCCCGCTCCTTCTTGCTGTCCGGATCCTTCGGGCGAAACACGGCCGCGCGCGCGGACAAGGTCATTTTCGATGGTCCGGTCGACCTCCCGGTCCCGCTCCATCTCCCGTCCGGATCCTCGGGCGAAAACGGCGCGCGAGCGGAACCAAGGTCGGTTTTTGGTCCGGTCGACCTCCGGTCCCGCTCCATCGTAACGTCCGGATCCCTCGGGCTAAAACGCGGCGCGCGCGCGCGGAACAAGGTCGTGTCGATGGTCCGTCGACCTCCCGTCCGCTCCATCTCCGTCCGGATCCTCGGGCGAAATTGGATGCGCGCGCGCGGAACCAAGGTCGTGTGCGATGGTCCAGTCGACCTCCGTCCGCTCCATCGCCTCCGTCCGGATCCTTCGGGCGAAATGTGGCTGCGCGCGCGCAGAACAATGTCGGTTCGATGGTCGGTCGACCTCCGGTCCCGCTCCATCGCCGTCCGGATCCTCGGGCGAAAATGCGGCCGCGAGCGCGGAACCAGGTCGGTTTTTGGTTCGGTCGACCTCCCGGTCCCGCTCCATCGCCGTCCGGATCCTCGGGCAAAAAACGGGCCGCGCGCGCGGAACAAGGTCGGTGCGATGGTCGGTCGACCTCCGGTCCCGCTCCATCGCCCGTCCGGATCCTTCGGGCGAAACGCGGCCGCGCGTGCAGGAACAAGGTGGTGTGCGATGGTCCGTCGACCTCCGGTCCGCTCCATCGCCGTCCGGATCCTCGGGCGAAATGCGGCCGTGCGTCAGGAACCAAGGTCGGTGCGCTCTTTGGTCCGGTCGACCTCCGGTCCGCTCCATCGCCTCCATCCGGATCCTGGGCGAAATGCGGCCGCCCGCGCGCGGAACCAAGGTCGGGTTTGGTCCGGTCAACCTCCCGGTCCATCATCGCTCCGGATCCTGGGCAAAATCGCGGCGCCCGCGCGCGGACCAAGGTCGGTGTGCGATGGTCCGGTCGATCCCGGTCCGCTCCATCATGCGTCCGGATCCCTCAGGCGAAACGCGGCCGCGCGCGCGCGGACCAAGGTCGGTGTGCGATGGTCAGTCGACCTCCGGTCCGCTCCATCACGCCGTCCGGATCCCTCGGGCGAAATGCGGCCGCACGCGGCGGAACAAGGTCGGTGCGCTCTTTGGTCCGGTCGACCTCCGGTCCCGCTCCATCGCCCGTCCGGATCCCGGGCAAAAAATGCGGCCGCGCGGGCGGAACCAACGTCGTTGTTTGGTCGGTCGACCTCCGTCCGCTCCATCGCCCGTCCGGATCCTTCGGGCAAAATGCGGCGCGCGCGCGCGGAACCAAGGTCGTGTCGATGGTCCGGTCGACTCCCGTCCCGCCCATCGCCTCCGGATTCGGGCAAAATGCGGTCGCGCGTGCGCGAACCAAGTCGGTGCGCTCTTTGGTCCGGTGACCTCCCGGTCCGCTCCATCGCCCCGTCCGGATCCTCGGGGAAAAAATGCGGTCGCGCGCGGAACCAAGTCGGTGCGATGGTCCGGTGACTCCCGGTCCTGCTCCATCGCCCCGTCCGATCCTTCGGGGAAATGCGGCCGCGCGCGCGGAACCAATGTCGTGTGCGATGGTCCGGTCGACCTCCCGGTCCGCTCCATCGCCTCCGTCCGATCCTCGGGCGAAATCGCGGCCGCGTGCGAGGAACCAATGTCGGTTCGTGGTCGGTCGACCTCCCGGTCCTCGTCGCCTCCGGATCCCTCGGGCGAAATGCGGCCGCGCGCGCGCGCACCAAGGTCGGTTTTTGGTCGGTCGACCTCCCGGTCCATCGCCGCCGTCGGATCCCTCGGGCGAAAATCGCGCGCGGCGCGCGGAAACAAGTCGGTGCGATGGTCCGGTCGACCTCCGGTCCCGCTCCATCGCCTCCGTCGGATCCCTCGGGCGAAAATCGCGGCGCGCGCGCGCGGAACAAGTCGGTTCGATGGTCCGGTCGACCTCCCGGTCCCGCTCCATCGCCCCGTCAGATC
>CM038049.1:114662477-114674977 GCA_021397845.1 Areca catechu | reverse complement strand
TCTTTCAATCTGCTCTTTCCTCACAGGCCAGTTTGTTGGTGGACACACAGGGTTGGGTTCACTCTCAAGAGCAGGATTAGGCTCAAAAGGCTCACTGGGAATCACAGCTGGCTCTCTATACTCTACTAGGTCTGTAATGTTGAAAGTGGAGCTAATGCCTACTAAAGGCAACTCGAGCACATAGGCATTGGACCCTACTCTCTTCACCACTCTAAATGGTCCAGCTCCTCTAACATGTAACTTTCTAACAGTTCCAGGAGGAAACCGTTCAGGCCTTAACCTAATCATTACATAGTCTCCCTCAATAAAAGTTTTGACTCGCCTTGAGAATCAGCCAACTTCTTATAAGTTTCATTACTTAAATTTATTTTGGCATGATTTCTTTATGCAAGTCTTTTACATGCTATGCAAGTGCATCAAGAGACTTGTGTGTGTGGAAATAGTTAAATCAGATCAAGTGGTGTGTGAGGCTTGTATCCATGAACAATTTCAAAGGGACTCTAGCCTATAGACCTATTGATCGAAACATTTTATGCAAATTTAGCCCTGGGTAAATACAAATCCCAACTCCTGGTATTCTCACTTACCAAAATCTGAGACAATGTCCTAAACTCGACTGACGATGCATTCCTAAAGAATGGACTTTATTCAAAGGAACCCTAGGTCTAACCTAACAAACTACGGCTCTCTAGGTTTGACCTTGGGTCGGAGGATGGCATGCAGAGCATGAAAACTTATCATGGGTGCCTAGTAGGTGCCATAAGGTCTTCCAGAAGTAGGTGGCAACCTAATAGGTTTTGACACATGTTCACTCTAAAGACTTCGACAAAGTATACTTGGATGGTGTAAGAAGCATTGGAAGTCCTAGAGAAAGGGAGGAATATGAGGTGGAGTCTTGAATTACCTGTTGACTAAAGGTGGTGACCTGAAGGTTTGAATGGTGATCTATGAGTGTCAACTGGTCATCCTTACGAAAGAAAAGTTTGCTACTCCCAGGAATGGATCAAGAGATGGTTCAGGAAGTAGCCTAGGACATGTGATTGCAATAGTTAAGGTTTGTTCTCTAAGCAAATAATGATCCACTTTCTCAAGAACTGGATTAGAGAATGATTCATGGGAGGGCCTATGGATGATGACCTCAAGACTTGAAATTTGACTTATGGGTGCGGAAAGGTATACTCTATAGAAGGGTAGGTCAGTCATGCGAAGGAAGGGGTCTGGGGCCATAAGGAGGACTTCTACAGGACTGGGTGAATCAATCCGCTCAAGACAAGGATTTCAACTGAGATTACGGGAGAGACCTTAGTGGCTGGGCATGGGACAAGGTCCAATTGTAAGAGGCTTGATTCAGTCATCCTAAGAGAGGATCTACCATAGGGTGGGCAAACTTAAACAGTTCAGTGCAAAGATCTTCAATTGGTACTTGGGGAATGACTGTCATTAGAGGGTACGAACTGATAGCTCGGGCTAACACTATGAGTTCTTCCTGGGGGTATTTGACTAAAGAACCTGATTTTCACAAATCTCATGAATTTCTGAACTAGGTCCTACCACTGGTTGCTCTCCAAGGTCTCCTCAGGTAAGGAACCATAGTATCGATGTCACATTCTTTAAGTTCTTCCCCCTCATATTCATCAACTGGACTCAAGCCAGCATCATATACTTCCTCGATGCCATCTTCAATGGGTTTCAGGTCAGTGGTAATCGGTCAACTGATTCTAGCTTGTCCATACCTAACCGTTCTTCCTCATTGGTAGGCTTGGGTTCTCCCTCATTAATGTCATCCTTAGGATTCTTACCACTTAGCTGTGCACAAGCCAGTCCTATGCATGGCACTGACTAGATTTATGGCCTCTTTCTCCACAAAACAAACATTCTTGAGATGTAGGAACCTGGGTCACACTGGGTTTCAAGCTAGTAGAGACCTTACTTGGCATGGGTATGGATCTAAATGGTTTGATCTAGAAGACTTGGGTTGTTGAGTGACTGGTCTAGAATATTGTAAGGACCTCTCATAGACACGATCCACACTATAGATATCATGGTTAGGCTTCCTAAGGTTATGCTCGGGATCACGGTATAAGGTCCTCCTAGGCTCCTGGCATGGATGAGGTTGGGGCCTATTAAATTTTGGATCAGGGGTCCAATTTTGATGTCTACGTTTCTCAAGTACTTGGACTCGATCCCTAAGCTGGGTAAAATTCTCATGGACTTGTTCTTTACACTGGGTAATAGTAGCAGTCATATCCTGACTCAATTTGTTCATACTTTCAGTAAGAGCTCTAACCATGGGCTCTAAATCAGGTTGGGTTTGACCAGGTTGGGAGGGTACTCCGTTCCGGGTTGACATGATGATGCAAGCAAGCACACAGAATGTGACTAGACTAAAGCGACTACTGGCTCACTAGACCTAGAGTCCAAACTAGATGCCCAATCAGAGTGGCAAGCTAGCCTGTAGTAACTCAGGACTCAGCCAGGCAGGTGTAAGGGGAGTGTTTGGTCCCTGAATGCCAATCCTAGACACCAATCAGAGATTGGCCAGTAGGCGGACCAACACACAAGCCCTTCGGGATGGAATCCTGAACCACCATTCTAGACACTGAGTACAAAGCACACACAGAGTAACCAGACAAACTGACTCAACACTAGCCTTGACCCGACTTGTTGATATCCCTAGCCCACTAGGACAAATTAGGTCTAATTAATTTTAACATTAAGGCTTAGGGTTGAATGAGTGGGTGGTGGTTTTGGGATAAGGAGAGGTTATCAACTCCTCCCCTTATCTTAGATACTCAAATGCCCTTAAGATGAATTAAGAGATGAACACTCAAGAATAATGGATTGCAGAACACAAAAATAGTTGCAGTAATTTAATTCTCAGAAATTCCACGGAAACCAATAAATCACAGGAAAACTATGAAAAATAGTTTCAATTATACTGGTTTCAACGCAAAATAGAATCACCCGAATTTCGAGTTACCTGTAGTGAGAAATAATTCCTACAACAAGACAATTACGGGCTGAGAATAGAGCACTTCCCCGTTTATATTCCTGCTACGCAGTTATAACCCAACGGATCCCCTACATGCCCTAGGAACACCCGTGGAATGGGAAGAGGAGTTTGCACCTCGCTTCGTTTCTAGGACCGGACGTCCTGGGGTCTACTTCGAGAGCAAGCAATCGAAACAGAAACCCTAGACAGGGCTCTGATACCAAAATGATGCAGAACGAAAGCTCTGATACCAAAAGTGATGCAGCACGAAAGCTCTGATACCAAAATTGATGCAGAATGAAAGAACAAAGAAGCGTATGCGGAAGTAAAATTAAGATTAATTCTTTTTTTTTCTTCTTTTTTTTTATATTTCAGAAATTGGCTTCGACTCAAAGTAAAGTTAACTAAGTTGAGGGAAACTAGGTAAGGATTGAAAGCACAATTAGAAGAAGCTAAGTTATCAAGTAGTTCAGAAGTAACGGATTGCTGGGGTTGAGAAACACCCAGACCTAGGGTTTCGCTCTGAACTTTCAACAGACAGAAATAAAGAAAAGATGGTTTAACCAACCAGACAGTGATCTCACAGAATTTGGATGAAGAACTCTCTCGAGCAGATTGTTTGATCCTCGGATTCGGCTATCTTCGTAATGGATCCTCCAATACTGTGTCTTGTGGTTTGGTCGGCTTCTCCTGGACTCAAGATCTAGGAAGAAGAAACAAGTTGATGATTCAGAGACTCGTGGAGGATTTACCATTCGAAGAACTTTAAGGCTGATGTCGCTGAGATCCGGATTCTCTTGAAGGCTGATTCGACTCCCTCTGGAAAAGCTTTGGATCTGAAGTATCCGACTGTAGCTGGATGCTGGTGGTCGGCCTGGACTTGGAGAGAGAGGCCGTGGGAGGTGGGATAGGCTAGGGTTGGTGGATTGATATGGATGGTGGGCAGCTAGGGTGATAGAGTAGAAGTGGCTAACCTAGGGTTTGGTTTTTGGAGATCTCACACTTCCTCAAGGTTCCTGGGGAACCCGATTTACTCCCTCACAAGCTCAACACCTGGATGCAATGTGGAAGAGAGAAACACAAAGTTTTGCTCACAAAAAAATTTGGTTTCATTCATCTTTTTTTCATAGAGTTACATAGAGTTGAATATAGACATACCAAAAAAAATAAAATTTCATACACTTCCCATGTGGGACTAATAGGACTAACCCACACTTTAGGCATCAAATTTTCTTTCCAAGACTCCTTCCATGAGTGGGCAGCCCAAAAACTCCAAGAAAACTTGAAAATCAGCTCCAAATGGCAGGTTATGGGGGGTCTCCTAGTATCTCTCCATGAATCAAGGATTTTCCCTTCATGGTTTGGCTCTTTTGGACACCTCCTAGTCTTGCTCCACAAGTTTTAGGCTTCTTCCTTTCATGGCTTTGGCACTTTAGGAAACTTTTGGGTGCCTCCTTGATTTTCTCCCCAGACATGCTCTCTTCCCTTTTATAACTTGGGATTTTATGGACATTTGTGGGGCACCTCCTTGATCCTCTTGTTGCGGCACCAGACTCAGAAGAAGACTTCAGAGCTCCATCTGGATCTCTGATTAACCTTGCCCGAGAATTAGGGTTTGTAATAAAGGTTGACCTGGTCAACCAGTTTATTTATTTTTATTTATTTCTTGAGTCACCATTTAAATTTTGTTGAGTCATGTTGACTCGGTGCAAGTCCCGATGTGGGTTCAATTTTATCCAATATGGTGCCGTAATTGTCTTCCAATCAATAAAGGTCCAAATGGTGCCACATTTTGTCTTCCATCAAATCAAGGTCCAAGCAAGTGGAGGCCACAGCCAACCCCACGCCTACCAAACTCCGAGCACACGCCAGGGTCCAGGAGGCGCCACAGAGGCATCCCAGGTGTCATGGTCCCCACATCCAAAGAAGAAAAAATTCAATTGGGAAGCCAATTTAAAGGATGCGCCCATACCTACCATTTTGTCTAAGCAAAGAAGAAAGGGACTTCTCTTGAAGAAAAATCAAAGAAGGACATCCAACCTACTCCTAATTGAAGTTCAAATCAAAATCAAAGAGCTTAACTTGGAGTGGAAGAAAAAGAGAAATGCCATAAGGAGAAGAGGACTCCAAATCCAAATCCAACTCCAAAGCGCCATAAAATTCCAAAAAAAATTCTTTATGGCCGTCCCAAATTTTTTTGAAGTCTTGGTCACCCAGAGAGGAGATTTTCTACCTAATCTAGAGGTTGGAGGAGTTTAGTCCCACATGGAAATTTGTACAAGCTTGGAGAAAATTTTAGGTCTATATAATAGACCTCTCTTTGTAACTTTAGAAAATCAATGAAGAAAATTATTTTTGCTATTCTCTTGTGTTGAGTGACCTAGGTTTCTCTTCTTCCGCACTATTCTAAGTGTTGAGCTCCGTGAGGGGGTAATCCGGGTTCCATTGGAGCCTTGAGGATGTGAGAGATCTCCATCTTTATCCAAAACCCTAGGTTAGCCACTTAAAAATCCAAAACCTAGCCACCCTTCATTATTTCCAATCCATCAAACCCTAGCTCCTCCCATCTCCCACGGCCTCTCTCTCTCTACAGTCTAGGCCGTCCACTTCATCCAGATCCAGTCCGGCTACTTCAGATCCAGAGCAAGTTCTAAGAAATCACATCAGCTTCCAGGAGAATCCAGTTTTCAGCAATTTCAATCTTCAAGTTCATCACCCTGGGAATTCTCCCTTGACTCTCTGATTCCATCAAGTATTTTTCTCTCTTCCAGATCTTGAGTTCAGGATAAGCCAACCCGCCAAAGGACCAGTATTGGAGGATCCTTGCGAAGATATCTGAATCCGAGGATCCAACATCTGCTCGGAGAGTTTCTTCCACCAAATCTGTGGAAGATCATGGTCTGGTTAGGTACCATCTCTTCTCTTTATTTCTGTTATGTTTGAAAGTTCGGAGCGAACCCGGTCTGGGAGTTCTCAACCCCCAGCGATCCGTTGCTTCTGAACTACTCTGAATTTAGTTTCCCTAAATTGTGCTTTCAATTAGCATATTAGTATCTTTCAATGTTGGTTAACTTTTCTTTGATTGAAGCCAACTTCTACAAACATATAAAAACAACAAAAAAATTAGTTAATCTTAATTTACTTCCGCATCGCATCCCTTTATTTGTTCTGCATCATTTTGGTATCAGAGCCCAGTCTAGGGTTTCTGATTTGCTTGCTTGCATGTTTTGATCATTTTCTCTTTTTATTTTGTCTGCTCGAAGTAGACTCCCCAGGACGTCCGGTCCTAGGAACTAAGCGAGGCGCAAGCCTCCTCCTCCCATTCCACGGGGTGTTCCTAGGGCGTGTAGGGGATCCATTGGGTTATAACTTCGTAGCAGGGATATAAACGGGAGACAATCTAGTTGTAGCCCGTAATTGCCCTGTTTTCTGATTATTTCTCCCTGTATAAAACTCTGAATTGCATGATTCTTGCTTCGTTGAAACCAGTATAATTGAACCTATTTTCCATAATTTCTCTGTGATTTATTGGTTTCGGTAAAAATTCTGATCATTAAAATACACACCTCTGTTTTTGTGTTCTGCAATTCAATTCTTTTTGGAGTGATCATCTCAAAATTTACTTAAGGGCAGTGAGCATCTAAGATAAGGGGAGGAGTTGATTACCTCTCCTTAGCCCAAACCACCATCCAATCATTCGAACCTAGACCTAATTTAAAATCAGTTAGACCTAATTTGCCCTAGTGGCTAGGGACACCAATTGGTCGGGTCTAGGCTAGTGTTGAGTCAGTTTGCCGAGTTATTCTGTGTGTGCTTAGCACTCAGTGTCTAGAACGGTGGTTCAGGGATCCATTCCCGAAGGCTTGTGTGCTGGTCCGCCTACCTGGCCAATCACTGATTGGTGTCTAGGATTGGCAATCAGGGACCTAACACTCCCCTTACACCTGCCTGGCTGAGTCCTGAGTACTACAGGCTAGCTTGCCACTCTGATTGGGCATCTAGTTTGGACTCTAGGTCTAGTGATCCAGTAGTCGATTTAGTCTAGTCTCATTTTTGTGCTTGCTTGAATCATCATGTCTACCAGAACGGAGTGCCATATCAACCTGTCAAACCCAACCTGATTTAGAGGCCATGATCAGAACACTTACTGAAAGTATGGCTAAAATGAATCAGGATATGACAAACACTGTGGCCCAGTTTAGCGCATAAATTCAGAGGATCTTACCCAACTTAGGCACCGAGTCCAAGTACTTGAAGAACCTAGACATCGGAATTGGACTCCTGACCCCGATTTTAATGTGCCTCAACCTCACCCACATCAGGAGCCTAGAAGGCCTTTATATAGAGATCCTGAACCTAATCATAGGAGGCCTGACCCAGAGCCTGAAGATAGAGATGATAGGTTTCAGAGAACATCAAATTAGATGCACCCACTTTGATGGTAGTCTGAACCCTAAGGTGTATTCTGATTGGGAGGGTGAGATGGCCCAATACTTTGAGTGGTATGCTATGTCTGAGGAGAGAAAATACAAGTTTGCCAAGATGAAATTAGTGCATCAAGCTAGGTTATACTGGGGGAACATTGAGCTAACCACTAGAGACGGAATGTTGAGCCCATAACCACTTGGCAGGGTATGAAAGAAAAACTAGAGAGAAATACCTACCCATTTCATACCAGCAAAACCTGTTAGACCAATGGCAAAACCTGAAACAAGGGAATCGATCTGTTTCAGACTACATAACCACCTTTGATGAATACCTGATGAGATGTGATGTGAGTGAAGCCATGAGGTCACTTTGTCTAGATTTAGGGCTGGACTTAGGGAAGATATTAAGAGAGAGTTGTTTCTGAGAGAGGTTACTGACCTAGACCAAGCCTATCAGATTGCACTGAACACTGAGAAGTTTCAGAGAGGACCCATGCCATCTAGGGTTAGTGCCCCAATCCCAAGAAATGGACCTAGCCAGGTTACCCCTAGTAAGCCTAATCAGGGTATCCCCACCCCTAGGCCCATGGACAAAGGTAAGGCACCTGACACCCAGAGAACCCCTAGTATCGTCTGTTTTAAGTGCCAGAAGCCCGGTCATATCTCCACTCAGTGCACAGCCATAGCTTGTTTTAAGTGTCATAAGGTAGGTCATGTTTCTAGCCAGTGCCCTCGTAGATCCCTATATAAGAAGAGGGAGGGAAGAGAGTTCCGAGCCTAATGAGGAGTTTGAAGAAGAAGTTTATGAGGCCGGAATGAATTTGGTTGATGAGTATGAAGGAGAGGAAGAATCCACTGAATCTGACCACTTAGGGGTTGTGAGATGCATCCTGTCCCAGACTAAAGTTCAGGAAGATTGGCGTAGGACTAATATCCTACAAACTTTCCTTAAACTAGGGATAAGGTTGTAAATCATCATAGATAGTGGGAGCTGTGTGAATGCCATTCTACTACTAGCACTGTCAAAATGTTAGGCTTAACCCCAGTCCCCCACCCCCAACCCCTATAAGGTTTCTTGGGTAGACTCTACCTCTATACCCATCCAGTCTAGATGTCAGGTCCAAATCCAAATGCAATCCTATCAAGAGAAGTTTGGTGTGATGTCTTGCCCATGGGGTTGAGCAGTATAATTCTTGGAAGACCCTGGTTGTATGATCATGATGCCACCCTCTTAGGAAAATCCAACACCTGTGTCTTTAGTTTCAATGGAAGAAAATCACAATCCATTCAGTCCCTCCTAAGGACAAGGTAGCTAAAGGAACCAGTAAGGTTATGGAAATGAAGACTGGAGTGAACCTAATTAGTGCCAAGGATCTAGAACAAGAAATTCATAGTGGTTCACCCATTTGGATGTTGACTGCTAAGGAACTTAGGACTCCTACACCCTCAGAGCCTCCTTAGGAAGTTAAGCCTTTATTAGAAGAATTTGAGGATGTTTTTCCCGAGGATCTGCCAGACCACCTTCTACCTCTTAGGGACATTCAGCATTCCATAGATTTAGTCCCAGGAGCTACTTTACCCAACTTGCCCCATTATAGGATGAATCCATCTGAGCATAAAGAACTGCAAAAGCAGGTTGGCGAATTGTTGAGGAAGGGTTCATTAGAGAGAGTCTTAGCCCTTGTGTAGTCCCTGCACTTCTAACCCCGAAGAAGGATGCACGTGGAGGATGTGTGTTGACAGTCATGCCATCAATAAAATCACAATCAAGTATAGGTTCCCCATCCCGGACTAGATGACATGCTTGATATGATGGCCGGTGCCATGGTTTTTCTAAAATTGATCTCAAGAGCGGCTATCATCAGGTTAGGATTAGACCAGGGGATGAGTGGAAAACAGCCTTCAAAACTAAGGATGGTCTCTATGAATTGGTTGTATGCCTTTTGGGTTGTCCAATGCTCCTAGTACTTTCATGAGGATTATGACCCAGGTACTTAGAGTTTTCATAGGGAAGTTTGTAGTGGTCTATTTTGATGACATCCTGATCTATAGTAAGACCCTTGCAGATCACCTAGGCCACCTTAGACAAGTCTGCAAGTTTTGAGGAATGATAGTCTCTACGGTAATCTCAAAAAGTGTGAATTTATGACCAGTAGAATTATCTTCCTTGGATTTGTTGTAACCCCTGACGGCGTGGCTGCCGACCCTGAAAAGATTAGGTCAATAGTAGAATGGCCAGAGCCGACCAGTGTGCATGAAGTCAGAAGTTTCCATGGCTTGGCTACCTTCTATAGGCGATTCATCAAGGGGTTTAGTACCGTAGTTGCTCCTATCACAGACTGCATCAGGAAGGGAGAATTTCAGTGGACCAAAGCAGCCCATAAAGCCTTCCTAGATCTTAAGATATGATGACCCAGGCACCCATTTTGAGACTACCAGACTTTTCAAAGGTATTTGAGGTGCCTGTGATGCTTCAGGAGTAGGTATAGGTGGAGTCCTAAGCCAAGAGAACCATCCCGTAGCATTCTTTAGTGAAAAACTTAATGATGCTAAGCTTAGGTATTCTACCTATGATAAGAATTTACGCGGTAGTGCAAGCTTTGCGTTACTGGAGACATTATTTACTACCGCAAGAATTTGTGCTATTTTCGGACCATAAGGCTCTTAGATTCTTGAATTCTCAGAAGAAGCTTAACCCTAGGCATGCTAAGTGGGTAGAGTATATCCAGTCCTATACTTTTGTTTTGAAGCATAAGGCTGGGTCTGAAAATAGGTAGCTGATGCCCTTAGTCGTCGATCTTTGTTGTTGAATTCTGTTAGGGCTGAAGTCATAGGGTTTTAGCAAATCAAAGAAGAATATGAGTCGTGTCCGGATTTCAAGACTGTATACCAGATCTAACTCAAGGACCATCTAGTGAACATAAGGATTATTCCTTTTTAGATGGCTTTCTATTTTTTAAGAATAGGCTTTGCATCCCTAGAACCTCTCTTAGAGAATTCTTGATTTGGGAAACTCATGCTGGAGGTTTAGCTGGCCATTTCGAAAAAGATAAGACCACCCTGGCTATTGAAGACCATTTTTTCTGGCCTAGCTTAAAAAGAGATGTAGCACACATTGTGGCTAGGTATCGGACCTGCGCTGTTGCCAAACAGCGAAAACAGAACACCGGCCTTTATACCCCACTCCCTGTCCTAGATCGTCCTTGCAAGATGTGAGCATGGACTTTATGTTAGGTTTGCCTAAGACCCAGAGGAGGCATGACTCTATCTGTGTTGTAGTAGACCGATTTTCCAAGATGGCCCATTTCTTGCTTTGTTCCCAAACATTTGATGCGTCTAAGGTAGCCACCCTGTTCTTTAATGAGATAGTTTGACTCCATGGCCTACCCAAGACCATTGTTTCAGATAGGGATGTTCGGTTCACCAGCTATTTCTGGAAAACCCTTTGGCATAAGTTAGGGACGAAACTTAAGTTTTCAACTGCCTATCATCCCCAGACTGACGGCCAAACCGAAGTAGTGAACCGTAGTTTAGGCAATCTGCTAAGGTGTCTTGTTGGTGAAACATTAAGAACTGGATTTGTACTTACCTAGAGCTGAATTTGCATATAATGACTCGGTCAATAGGTCTACGGGTAAGAGTCCATTTGAAATTGTGCATGGTTACAACCCCACACACCTCTTGACCTAGCTCCTTTACCAGTCCACACACGGGTCTCTGAGTCTGCCAAAGTTTTTGCACAGCATATAAAAGACTTGTATAAAGAAATTCAAGCCAAAATAAATTTAAGTAACGAAACTTATAAGAAATTGGCTGATTCTCAAAGGCGAGTCAAAACTTTTGACGAAGGAGACTATGTAATGATTAGGTTAAGGCCTGAACGATTTCCTCCTGGAACCGTTAGAAAGTTACATGCTAGGGAGCTGGACCATTTAGAGTGGTAAAGAGAGTAGATCCAATGCCTATGTGCTCGAGTTGCCTCCAGAACTAGGCATTAGCTCCACTTTCAACATTACAGACCTAGTAGAGTATAGGGAGCCAGCTGTGATTCCCAGTGAGGCTTTTGAACCTAATCCTGCTCTTGAGAGTGAACCTAACCCTGTGTGTCCACCAACAAATTGGCCTGTGAGGAAAGAGCATATTGAAAAGATCCTGGATGATCAGGTTATCTTTACTCGTAATCGAGGATACCAAAGATACCTGGTCCGCTGGCTAGGAAGGCCAGATTCTGATGACTCTTGGATCTCCCGAGAAGAGTTACAAGAGCTGGACCCAGACCTCTTGGAGAGATACCAGAGCCAACTGGATCCTACTCGCAGGGTCGAGTTCCTCCCACCCTGGGAGAATTGGTGCGGGCACCAGACTCAGAAGAAGACTTCAGAGCTCCATCTGGATCTCTGATTAACCTTGCCTGGAAAAATTAGGGTTTTTGGTTTGTAATAAGAGTTGACTAGATCAACTCAATTTAGCTTGAGTCTACATTACCTGCATTTTATTTTGTTGAGTCATGTTGACTCAGTAGTGGACTAGGGTTTCAACCTGGGATGTTACATTTCTCCCAAGACCAAGCAAGTGGACACCACACTCCCAGCCACACTCCCAGTCCAAGGGCACCATATCTACATCCAGCAGCCTTTGGTCCCCACTCCACAGATGGCAACTTCCTTCTCTCATGCGCCAGATAAAGAGAAGTCCACCAAGAGACCACAAATCAAGGGGGCGGCCAAGACTTTCCCAAGACATCCAAAGCAAAAATGGGAAGAAATTCTCTTGGAAGAGAACTTCAAGGGGCGCCCACTACCTGCCAAAAACATCCAAACAAAGATGGGAAGGACCTTGACTTAGGGAAGGAAAAGGGGGAGTCCAAAAGAGTTGATCCAGGGAAGGAAGAAAATTTTTCTTGAAGATCCAAGCAAGGAGGCACCATCTACCTGCCTTTTATAACCCAAATCCAATTTTTTTGGTACCTTGGCGACCATATGTGAAGGATTTGCCCTAATTTGTAGATCCCCTCCTTTAGTCCCACATGGAAGATGTGAACCCTCCTCCCTTGTAAAGCCTTATAAATTAACCCCTCTTGT
>CM038049.1:114614977-114657477 GCA_021397845.1 Areca catechu | reverse complement strand
TACTTTGGTTCGCAATCAATCATGACACTGAGTCATGCACGAGGTGATACTGGTTATGATGGATTGTATATGGAGGTTGTGAGTAGGTCAACAAGGAATTGATCAGCCCTAGTAAGGGAATAGCATCCAACTAATTTCAAATGATGGATTCAGGAAACCTTTGATCAAAGTATGAACATTAGAGTTATTTTCTAATGGTTCATTAATGAATCATCATTATAAAGATTGAGCTAGGGATGAATATGAAAATTGGATTTGACAAGTATCCATATTCATAATCATATTCAGGATGCAAGTTGATCAAAGGACTGAATTGCCCGGTAACTCACCACTGAAGGGTATTTTGGTAATTCCACCAAAATTCCACATCTTCCGGGTAGACATGATACGTTGCTAGACGTCAATCTTATCTTGTAGGTATATGATTGAGTCATGGTAATTCAAATCAGTCAATTTGAATTAGATTCTAATTGACCGAGTCGAGCTAGTTTGAGTTGACCTAAATCGGCTTAGTTAAGATCTAACCGAATTAAGTCAAATAGAACTCGGACCTACTGCTGGCTAGGTGTGGAACCCAATGGGTCACACACAAAAGAAAATTGATGAAGGATTTAATTTAGAATTAAATCATGTTTGCAGGATAAACACACTAGCATGTGTTGCAGACCAAATTTCTATTTGAATCATATTCGAATTTGGTTCCGAATTGGGCTTAATGGGTTCTAATTGAACCAGATTAAGGTCCAATTTATTTTTTATGACATTGGGCTAACCCATGGCTGAACCCAAGTGAATTTAATTCACTGAGACCCTCTCTCCAAGCCGCCCCCTCCCTTCTCTCACCCACGCGCGCCAAGAAAGAAAGTCCACGCGCGTGGACTTCTCTTAAAACGCGTGAGAAGAAAAAACGTCGGAGAAATTTCTGAATAAGGGCGTTTCAGATCCTTTTCTGGCACCCTTGGATCTAGATCTGATGGCCAGAAAAATTTAAGAAAAAGATCCGTCGCTTTTCGGTCGCAAATCCGTCTCCAAAAGTCGCGATCCTTCCTGAAGTTTTTCCGAGAGTTCTCCTCGTCGGATAAATGAAAATCAAATCGGAGAATCATGATTTTTGGTTGAGGGGATGCGTGAGGAATGAGTGATCGTGATCCCTGGGGTTTCAGAGGGTTGCATTGTTTCGAGATGACACCCCTCTGAGATCTATAAATAGGGTTGGGGTTCTCGGGGGTTTTCACGCAACATAGTTCAGAGATCCAATTCCCTTTCTTCCTCTCCAGAATACTCCTTCCTCTTGTTCTTGTTGGGTATTGTTTCCCTTACAGAGGTATCCTCTGTCGAAACTCTGACCCTAATCAAGAATAAGAAGAAGGTCTTGAACGGTAAAGGAAAGAACAGGGAAAGGATCTATTCTTCTTTTCCTTCTTGAATTAAGACTTTGACTGTCTTAATTTTTCTTCCAATTCAATTCAAGAAAAGGACTCAAGAAAGGGAATTCTTGAAGAAAATTCAAGAAGAGGAAAGAAGGAAGAAAAAGAAATTTTCAAGAAAGAAAATTTCAGCCTAAAGGTCCAAGAATTGAATTCTTGAAAAGAATTCAAGAAAAGGAACCAAGAAATAGAAATTGTTGTCTTCATTGTTTTTCTGTGTGGATCACCATTGGAGGGTGAACATTTGGGCACCTGGTGGAGATTCAGAGTTTGGATTTTGCGATACAGGTTAGTATCTTAATTTGAGATTAAATCTTATATATACATCTTATATGTTTTAATTCTTTTAAGGAGATTTTGGGTTGAAGGTTTGGTGAAGATTTCATAAAGATAAAAATTTTTTGAAATCTATGATTCCGCCTTGCCACCGAACCCTACACGGGTCGTGGCACGGGCGTGCACGGGTCATGCCACCGCCGGGCGCGCACAAGGGCACTGCGGGCTCGGGCAAGCGCGGGGTCATGGCACGGGCGTGCGCGGGTCACCGGGCGCGCGCAGGCGCGGGTCACGGTGCGGGCGGGCGCGGGTCACGGAGCTGTCGTGCGCAAGTCAACGGGCGCGTGCCACGGCGTGGGCGTGCACGGGTCACGGCACCGTCGGGTGCAAGGCAACGTGCGCGGGTCACGGCACTGGCGTGCGCGGGCCACGGCACGGGCGTGCACGGGTCATGGAGCAGCCGGGCGCGGGATGCCCGGCGCGCGCGCGGGTCGCGGCGCGGGCTTGCATGGGTCACCGGGCACGCGCGCGGGCCACGGCACTGGCATGCGCTGGTCACGGCGCTTCCGGGCGTGGGTCACGGCATGGGAGTGCGCGGGTCACCAGGCACGCGCGCGGGTCACCAGGCACGCGCGCGGGTCACGGCGCCGCCGGGCGCACGCGCGGGTTACTGCACGGGCGTGCGCGGGTCACGGGGCCGCCTGGAGTGTGTCAACCGCGCGCGCGCGGGTCGTGGCACGGGCTTGCACGGTCACGGCGCTGCCGGCACGAGGAGCCGGGCACGGGCCATGGCACGGGCGGTGCAAGGCACGCGCGGGTCATGCCAAGGGCGTGCGCCGGTCACAGCACTGGCGGGTGCGAGGCACCGAGCTCGCACGAGGGCACGGCGCGTGCCGGTCCTGGCACGGCGCACGCTGGTCATGGCATGGGCCGGTGCATAGCACCGGGCGCGCGCGCGGGTCTTGGCACGGGCGTGATCGGGTCACGGCACCGCCGGCACGGGCACCGGGCGCAGGCGTGCACGGGTCACGGCACCGCCGGGCGCAAGGCCACTGCCGCTTGTCACGGGGTGAGTGGTTGCTTGCTCAGACACCCGTGCGACGCCCCAGCATACCACACACCAAGGCCATCCCTCCTGAGTCCTTTCCTCGGACATGCAGATAAATGTGCAGCAATCCAGCCACATAGCCAAGCCTGCACCTCAATTCCCTTGTCCAGTAACATTATCAACTGAAAACATACGACACCCTTAAGTTCTCGCAAGCAACCTGACCCTCAGACCAACTGCAACTCTCATGCGCACCTTCGTGCCATAATATTATACTCTTCCCAAGAGTGCTCCGCAACCCAGCACCTCTATGCTGACCTGATGGCTTTACTCCTAAAGCCAAGTACTACTCCCACAAGTAGTCCCAAATCTGAGTTCCTTCATGCCATGACATAACCATTGTGCCTCTGATCTGCAAGCTACCATGCTGCCCTTCAGGAATACACAAACCAAACTCACAAGACACGATCATGCAATGCCTTGACCTGATGGCTTTGCCCCTGAAGCCAAGTACTACTCACACAAGTAGTCCCAAATCTGAGTACCTTCGTGCCATGACATAACCACTGTGCCTCTGATCTGCAAGCTACCATGCTGCCCTTCAGGAATACACAGACCAAACTCACAAGACACGATCATGCAATGCCTTCACTCCGCATGAGGCTCAGGTAAACCATCTCCAGTGTCGCCTAGCCGACCCACCAAGCCGACACGGCACATCGCTCCATAGAGCAATGAATGATCGAACACATTCCCAAGCTCTTGTGTTCTGATCCCGGTCTTGCATCCTTAGCATGCCACCTATCAATGGCCATATCACTCGACTATGTTCACAGCCTGTTCGCACACCACTGTACATTGCTATGGTTCTGAAGACCCGCAACTATATCGTCCAACATCCAATGTCCTCGACCGGCTCGCAACCAGTGCACTGCCATGATATTAGCATCCAAGTTTGCCCACCAAAATAAATATCTTCGACCGACTAGTCCTTGCATTTTACTATCCTCTCCTCGGCGTGACCCACATGGGCATCCTTGATCCTTGGCCCAGCTCCAAGGCATAAATCCGACCGAACATACATAAGCCACACTTTAACTCCATGGTCGATCGGCTCCCATGGATCCCCGCGAGACATCAACCTGGCCAATGCTCACGAGACTTGCCTGTTCAAGTAGGCCAACCCTTGCCCGACTAGATTCTCTATCGCCTCTTTGCTCCACCACAGAGATCAAGAACGCATAGAGTAGCCTGGACCACTCCTCGAGGATCAACCTCTCAGAAAGCCCCATCCCCGTACAATGTGGCCAACTCGTTCGACCAACATTGCCCCGAATGTCTCCATGTGAAACCATTCGGCGTGGCGCCTCCTTGTCTGCAACTGTGCCACGACGGACCCGTATCCTACAGGCCTGGGGGAGTCGAGAATACGTCCAAAGCCCCACATCCCTCCTCAAAACCAAGATGATCCCTCGAGTCACAACATATATCTTGGCGAACCACCGCCATGCCAAATATCAAGCTTCCCGAGTCTCCCGATATTATGCCACGACTATGCCAGGCGAACCATTACTCCCCTCACTACCCTAATAAGGCATCCAGCTGAACTCCACCCTTGGGGTTCCAAGGTATCGAGGAGCATTGCAAATTCTTTGTCAAGCCAACCCTTCGCAGTACCATGCCATGCCCATGCCGACACCCCATGCGATAAGCCCATGGCTAAGTCCGTGACAATTCTCCCCCACTCAAACTGTCGATGTCCTCGTCGATGTCCAAACCATTGCTTGGAATTTTGGAGACCATGACCAAAATCTTTTGTAGCCACTGCAACCCTGGTTCCTTGAGTCAGAGCTCCATGGCCTTGGTGTTCATGATCCTTTCTTCGCCACTAAGAATCCATCAACCACCACACTGACTCTTCCATGGAACCAATAAACTGATGTCGACCTCTGCCCTTAACATCCCCACAATCCTCTGATTGTTTAAACTGCAAGGCACTCCTTGAACTCCTCCAAGGCTTGACTCCCGATCACCTTAATCTGAGAGCGGCCACTGCTTTTTCTAAGCTCCTTGCGATCCTTTGACCATCCAATTTCTTGGCACTCCTTGGACTCCTCCAAGGCTTGACTCCCGATCACCTTAATCTGAGAGCGGCCCCTGCTTCTTCTAAGCTCCTTGCGATCCTTTGACCATCCAATTTCTTGGCCCTCCTTGGACTCCTCCAAGGCTTGACTCTCGATCACCTTAATCTGAGAGCGGCCACTGCCTTCATTATGCTCCTTTTAATGGTCTTCTCACCATCAACTTTGGCTTAAAATCCTTGCAGCACTCCTCATACTCCTCCAAGGCTTAACTCTCGATAATCCTAATCTGAGAGCGGCCACATTTCTGCCAAAGAATCCACCTTATGGTCACTTCTAGAAATATAGAATGGCACACCTTGGACTGTCTCCAAGGCTTAACTCCTGTTCAATTGGACCTAGAAGCGGCCAACCCCTTGAGTCACCCCTGGCAACCCATCCTTAAGCGCTTGGTCTTGCTTCATACCCACCTTGTGACCTTGTGGTAATTCCAACCTTTTTAATCAACACCATGCCTTTGGACCTTCCACACCGCATTGGTGCCAAGTACTAGCAAGTTGCCTCCATTTCTCTGCACTGTCCCATACCAATGCAAATCCACAGCTGCTACCAAGCAGGACCTTGATATCCGTTCAAGATCACTTCCTACCTTGCTCGAGTCCCTCAACATAACAGTCTTCACTCTGAGCACCAACTATCTTCTCTGCAGAACTGCAATCCATGCTGCTTCCTAGTCTACTCAGCCTGTCTTTACTGCCTCTTGTGTCTTCACCTCGAGCCCAAAGTACCAATGTAAGGCTACCCCACTGGCCTGCCTCACTCCTCTGACTCCAGTACCTCGACACCCTCTTGCATCTGACATCTGAGCTTGACAATGCCTCACAGCATGTCCAATATCCTTGCCTGCACCTGGCAAATAATTTTATGTCTCTAGTACTTCGGCTTCCCATACCTTCACCCTGAGAGCAGTTCCACTGAAATTCAATTCAAATTTGCCATTCAAGTGCTTCCGCATCACAGCTGCCCACACAAGAGATGGCTCTTTCCAATGTCCCACATTTTTGTGCACCTGAGGCCCTCGACTCTCCAAGTCTTCACCTCAGCCTACACTTTATAAATTTCGGATGCTACATCTTTCTTTTGCACTGTAGACACACCCTAGTACCTCAGTCCATATCCCAAGCTTTTGCCTCTATGGAAATTCTGGTCCCTCGAGATGCTCTGCCTTGCACTTTGCATATAGCCCAGCTGCTTCAGCATTCACAAGCACTCTTCACCCTGAATTCCATCATGTAGCCACAACTGGTGGACCTTCACATATGCGAGATACCATCCACACATGCGATCGATGAGCAACCTTAAGCATTTAGCACCGAGCACATCGCCACTGCAACATGCTCCCCCACTCTGAGTCGTTGACAAACATAATAAACTCAAATGTCCAGCTCCTCTAACACTGGATCTCCAGCTCTCTCTGGATTTTCTCTTGCTTTGGATATCCCCGTATCAACAGCTACAATCAGCACAATGTCGAGCATCGACTGAGCAACCTGGCTCTGATACCACTTGTCACGGGGTGAGTGGTTGCTTGCTCAGACACCCGTGCGACGCCCCAGCATACCACACACCAAGGCCAGCCCTCCTGAGTCCTTTCCTCGGACATGCAGATAAACGTGCAGCAATCCAGCCACATAGCCAAGCCTGCACCTCAATTCCCTTGTCCAGTAACATTATCAAACTGAAAACATACGACACCCTTAAGTTCTCGCAAGCAACCTGACCCTCAGACCAACTGCAACTCTCATGCGCACCTTCGTTCCATAATATTATACTCTTCCCAAGAGTGCTCCGCAACCCAGCACCTCTATGCTGACCTGATGGCTTTACTCCTAAAGCCAAGTACTACTCCCACAAGTAGTCCCAAATCTGAGTTCCTTCATGCCATGACATAACCATTGTGCCTCTGATCTGCAAGCTACCATGCTGCCCTTCAGGAATACACAAACCAAACTCACAAGACACGATCATGCAATGCCTTGACCTGATGGCTTTGCCCCTGAAGCCAAGTACTACTCACACAAGTAGTCCCAAATCTGAGTACCTTCGTGCCATGACATAACCACTGTGCCTCTGATCTGCAAGCTACCATGCTGCCCTTCAGGAATAGACAGACCAAACTCACAAGACACGATCATGCAATGCCTTCACTCCGCATGAGGCTCAGGTAAACCATCTCCAGTGTCGCCTAGCCGACCCACCAAGCCGACACGGCACATCGCTCCATAGAGCAATGAATGATCGACACATTCCCAAGCTCTTGTGTTCTGATCCCGGTCTTGCATCCTTAGCATGCCACCTATCAATGGCCATATCACTCGACTATGTTCACAGCCTGTTCGCACACCACTGTACATTGCTACGGTTCTGAAGACCCGCAACTATATCGTCCAACATCCAATGTCCTCGACCGGCTCGCAACCAGTGCACTGCCATGATATTAGCATCCAAGTTTGCCCACCAAAATAAATATCTTCGACCGACTAGTCCTTGCATTTTACTATCCTCTCCTCGGCGTGACCCACATGGGCATCCTTGATCCTTGGCCCAGCTCCAAGGCATAAATCCGACCGAACATACATAAGCCACACTTTAACTCCATGGTCGATCGGCTCCCATGGATCCCCGCGAGACATCAACCTGGCCAATGCTCACGAGACTTGCCTGTTCAAGTAGGCCAACCCTTGCCCGACTAGATTCTCTATCACCTCTTTGCTCCACCACAGAGATCAAGAACGCATAGAGTAGCCTGGACCACTCCTCGAGGATCAACCTCTCAGAAAGCCCCATCCCCGTACAATGTGGCCAACTCGTTCGACCAACATTGCCCCGAATGTCTCCATGTGAAACCATTCGGGCGTGGCACCTCCTTGTCTGCAACTGTGCCACGACGGACCCGTATCCTACAGGCCTGGGGGAGTCGAGAATACATCCAAAGCCCCACATCCCTCCTCAAAACCAAGATGATCCCTCGAGTCACAACATATATCTTGGCGAACCACCTCCATGCCAAATATCAAGCTTCCCGAGTCTCCCGATATTATGCCACGACTATGCCAGGCGAACCATTACTCCCCTCACTACCCTAACAAGGCATCCAGCTGAACTCCACCCCTGGGGTTCCAAGGTATCGAGGAGCATTGCAAATTCTTTGTCAAGCCAACCCTTCGCAGTACCATGCCATGCCCATGCCGACCCCCCATGCGACGAGCCCATGGCTAAGTCCGTGACAGCGCGCAAGGGAGCGGGCGTGCGCAGGTCATGGCACCGGCAGGTGCAAGGCCCAGGGCGTGCGCGGGTCATGACAGCGCCGGGCGCAAGGGCCGGGCGCGGGCGTGCACGGGTCATGGCACCGGCGGGCGCAAGGCCCCGGGCGTGTGCAAGAGCGCGGGCGTGCGCGGTCACGGCGCTGCCGGGCGCAAGGGCAGCGCGCGGGCGTGCACGGGTCATGGCTCGGGCTTGCGCGTGTCACCGGCGCGCGCGCGCCCGGGTCATGGCACGGGAGTGCACGGGTCACCGGGCGCGCGCGCGCACGTGTCATGGCACGGGCGTGCGCATGGTACGGGAGTGCATGGGTAACCCAGCGGCACGCCCGGGTCATGGCACGGGCGTGCGCGGGTCCCGGCACCGCCGGGCTCGAGTCCACGGGCGCGCGCAGGGTGCGGGCGTGCGCGGGTCCTGGCAGCGCCGGGCTCGAGTCCCCGGGCGCGTGCACGGGCGCGGCGTGCGCGGGTCCTGGCAGTGCGGCACGGGCACGGGCACCGTCGCGCGCACGGGCGCGGGTCCTGGCAGCGCCGGGCACGGGGCACCGGGCGCGCGCACAGGCGGACGCGGGTCCTGGTAGCGACGGGCGCGGGGCACCGGGCGCGCGCAAGGGCGCGGGCAGCGCGCGTCCTGGCAGCACCGGGCACGGGGCACCGGGCGCGCGCGGACGCGGATCCTGGCAGTGACGGGCGCGGGGCACCGGGCGCGCTCACGGGCGCGGGCGGGCGCGCGTCCTGGCAACGCCGGTGCGCGGGGCACCGGGCACGGCGGGCGCGCATCCTGGCAGCGCCGGGCGCTGGGCACCGGGCGCACCCACGGCTGGCGCAGGCGGGCGCGGGTCCTGGCAGCGCAGGGCGCGGACCGGGCGCGGGCACGGGCGCGGGTCCTGGCAGCGCCCGCGCGGGGCACCGGGCGCGCGCATGGGCGGGCGGGCGCGGTTCCTGGCAGCGCAGGGCGCTGGCAACGGCGCGCGCACGGGCGCGGGCCGGCGCGGGGCACCGGGGCGCGCTCACTGTTCACGGGTCCTGGCAGCGCAGGGCGCGGGGCACCGGCGCGCGCACCGCTCGGCGGTGCGCGGGTCCTGGCAGCGCCAGGCGCGGGGCAACGGGCGCGCGCACGGGCACAGGCGCGGGTCCTGGCAGCGCCGGGCGTGGGTCACGCGGGGCATGCAAGGACGCGGGGCATGGCCCCGAATTTGCAATGCTGCTCACGACCCAGGACCCCACGGGCTCCCTATCCGACCCGTCTTGAAACACAGACCAAGGAGTCTGACATGCATGCGAGTCGACGGGCGCGCGAAACTCGGAAGGTGCAAGGAAGCTAACGGGCGGAGCCCCCACCCTCCACGGAAGGGGCGCACCGCCGGCCTACCCCGATCTTCTGTGAAGGGTTCGAGTTGGAGCATGCCTGTCGGGACCCGAAAGATGGTGAACTATGCCTGAGCGAGGCGAAGCTAGAGGAAACTCTGGTGGAGGCCCGAAGCGATACTAACGTGCAAATCGTTCGTCTGACTTGGGTATAGGGGCGAAAGACTAATCGAATCATCTAGTAGCTGGTTCCATCCGAAGTTTCCCTCAAGATAGCTGGAGCTCGCGGGCGAGTTCTATCGGGTAAAGCCAATGATTAGAGGCATCGGGGGTGCAACGCCCTCGACCTATTCTCAAACTTTAAATAGGTAAGACGGCGCGGCTGCTCCGTTGAGCCGCACCATGGAATCGAGAGCTCCAAGTGGGCCATTTTTGGTAAGCAGAACTGACGATGCGGGATGAACCGGAGCCGGGTTGCGGTGCCCAACTGCGCACTAACCCAGATCCCACAAAGGGTGTTGGTCGATTAAGACAGCAGGACGGTGTTCATGGAAGTCGAAATCCGCTAAGGAGTGTGTAACAACTCACCTGCCGATCAACTAGCCCCGAAAATGGATGGCGCTCAAGCGGGACCAACACCCGGCCATCGGGCGAGCAACAGGCCCCGATGAGTAGGAGGGCGCGGCGGCCGCCGCAAAACCCGTGGCGCGAGCCCGGGCGGAGCGGCCGTCGGTGTGGATCTGGGTGGTAGTAGCAATATTCAAATAAGAACTTTGAAGGCCGAAGAGGGGAAGGTTCCATGTGAACGGCACTTGAACATGGGTTAGCCGATCCTAAGAGACGGGGGAGGCCCGTCAGAGAGCGCGTCGCCGCGCGAGCTTTGAAAGAAATCAGGTTAAAATTCCCGAGCCGGGACGTGGCGGCTGACGGCAACGTTGGAAGTCCGAAGTCCGGGAGAGTTATCTTTTCTGCTTAACGGCCCGCCCACCCTGGAAACGGCTCAGCCAGAGGTAGGGTCCAACGGCCGGAAGAGCACCGCATGTCCGCGGTGTCCGGTGCGCCCCCGGGTGGCCCGTGAAAATTTGGAGGACCGAGTGCCGCCCACGCCCGGTCGTACTCATAACCGCATCAGGTCTCCAAGGTGACAGCCTCTGGCCCATGGAACAATGTAGGCAAGGGAAGTCGGCAAAACGAATCCGTAACTTCGGGAAAAGGATTGGCTCTGAGGGCTGGGCACGGGGGTCCCGGCCCGAACCCGTCGGCTGTCGGCGGACTGCTCGAGCTGTGCCCGCGACGAGAGCGGGTCGCCGCGTGCCGGCTGGGGGACAGACGGGAACGGCCCCCTCGGGGGCCTTCCCCGGGCATCAAACAGCCGACTCAGAACTGGTACGGACAAGGGGAATCCGACTGTTTAATTAAACAAGCATGCGTTGGTCCCCGCGGATGCTCACGCAATATGATTTCTGCCTAGTGCTCTGAATGTCAAAGTGAAGAAATTCAACCAAGCGCGGGTAAACGGCGGGAGTAACTATGGCTCTCTTAAGGTAGCCAAATGCCTCGTCATCTAATTAGTGACGCGCATGAATGGATTAACGAGATTCCCACTGTCCCTGTCTACTATCCAGCGAAAACACAGCCAAGGGAACGGGCTTGGCAGAATTAGCGGGGAAAGAAGACCCTGTGAGCTTGACTCTAGTCCGACTTTGTGAAATGACTTGAGAGGGGTAGGATAAGTGGAGCCGGCCCGGCCGGCGCAAGTGAAAAACCCCTACTTTTAACGTTATTTTACTTATTCCGTGAGTCGGAAGCGGGGCCGGCCCTCCTTTTGGCTCCAAGGCCAGCCCCCGCGGCGTAGCAGTCGCGGGCGGCCGCCATGGAGCGCAATACCGGATGGGGGGGCGGGCAGAATCCTTTGCAGACGACTTAAATACGCGACGGGGCATTGTAAGTGGCAGAGTGTCCTTGCTACCACGATCCACTGAGATCCAGCCTCGAGTCGCATGGATTCGCACCCCACCCCACGATCCCGAACCCCGGCCCGAGCCAACCTGCGCGAGGGCGCAACCCCGATCCGGATGCGGGTCCCGCGATGAGGTCGGAGGTCACATGCAGCGTGCGGACCTATCGACCACCGCCGACGGGGCGGCGGCGAAGCGACGACCCGCAAGCGGGCACGTGCGGACGCCATCGCACCGACCGTGGCAGCGCGCGAAGGGCCCATCGTCGCGGCATGGCGGGATGGCTCGCCCGCGCCGAGCGGCGAGGTGGAAGCATGGCCGTGCACCGGCGAGGGCACCGCGGCGGACGCGCCAGGACCGGGGCCCGGAGGTGGATGGGCACGCCCCCGGTCCCCGATCGCGTGCACCGTCGCCGTCCGGTCGGCGGAACAGAGCGGGGCACCGTACCGCTCGGGCACCGCCGGTGGCGGGCACGGCGGTGTTGAACTCGACGGCCCCCGTCCCCGCGCGTGTGCCGGTGCGGCGGGCACCACCGTCTGCCCAGGCGCTGCCGTGCAGGTCCTGGCTTGAGCGCGGGTGCCGGTGCGGTGGATTGCCTGCTCTCTGCGGCTCCAGCTGGGGGGTCGGATGCATGCCCGAGCGACGGTTGCGGAAAGGCACCGGGCGTCGCGTCGGAGCCGTCGGGCCGCAGGTGCCCAGCCCGCCAGGACCGGAGACGGCGCGCTCTCCCGGCCACTCCCCACCTTGGTCGGATGCCCCTCCCGAAGCGCCGGGTTAACCGCATTGGATGAAACCAAGATGCTCGGGTGGGTGCCCGTGCCGTGCGCGTCGAGACACGGGTCCCGAGAGCGCGGGCGCGACTCCGGACCCTCCGCGAGGGGCCCGGTGAGCGCCCACGCTACCACGACCGTGCCATGGCGACGGAGACCGAATCCCACGGGCGGATGCTGGGCACGCCCGGGCGGGGGCGCGGACGGCAGACCGCGGGACGCACGCGGGGCGCGGGTCGCGGCACCGCCGGGGTGCAGGTCATCGGGCATGCGCGGGTCGCCACAGGGGCGTGCCGGGCCATGGCACAGCCGGGCGCAAGTCACCGGGCGCGCGCGGGCCATGTCCCACCGGGTGCGAGGCCCCTGACGCGCACAAGGGCACGGCGGGCGGGGCTCGGGGCGCGCGGGTCGTGGCACTAGCACGCGCGTCGTGGCACGGTGCGCGCGGGCCATGCGCGCGGGCCATGGCACGGAAGCGCGCGGGTCACGGCGCTGCCATGCGCAGGGCGACGGGCGCATGCGCAGGTCATGGCACCACCGGGCGCGAGGCACCGGGCACGCACAAGGGCACGGCGGGCTCGAGCGCGCGCGGGTCATGGCACAGGCGTGCGTGGGTCACGGCGCTGCCATGCGCAGGGCAACGGGGAGCGCGCGCATGCGGGTCGTGGCACGGGCGTGCGGGGTCAAGCCATCGCCGGGCGCGCACAAGGGCATGCGGTCTCGAGCACGCGCGGGGTCATGGCACGGGCATGCGCGGGTCACCGGGCGCGCGCAGGCTGGGTCACGGCACGGGCGGGCGCGGGTCACGGAGCTGCCGTGCGCAAGTCAATGGGCACGTGCCACGGCGCGGGCATGCACGGGTCACGGCACCGTCGGAAGCAAGGCAACGTGCGTGGGTCACGGCACTGGCGTGCGCAGGCCACGGCATGGGCGTGCGCGGGTCACGGAGCAGCCGGGCGCGGGGATGCCCGGCGCGGGCTTGCACGGGTCACCGGGCGTGCGTGCGGGCCACGGCACTGGCGTGCGCGGGTCACGCCGCTTCCGGGCGCGGGTCACGGCACGGGAGTGTGCGCGGGTCACCGGGGCGTGCGCGGGTCACGGCGTCGCGGGCGCGCGCGCGCGGGTCACGAGGCCGCCTGGAGCGTGTCAACCGGTCGCGGGCTTGCGGGTCACGGCGCTGCTGGGCGCGAGGAGCCGGGCGGGGGCCATGGCATGGGCGGGCGCAAGGCACGCGTGGGTCGTGCCAAGGGCATGCGCCGGTTACGGCACGGGCGGGTGCGAGGCACCGAGCTCGCACGAGGGCACGGCGCGTGCCGTCCTGGCACGGCGCGCGCTGGTCATGGCACGGGCCGGTGCATAGCACCGGGCGCGCGCGCGGGTCTTGGCACGGCGTGAGCGGGTCACGGCACGCCGGGCGCTGGCACCGGGCGCGGGGCGTGCACGGGTCGCGGCACCGCCGGGCGCAAGTCCACGGCCGCACGCAAGGGAGCGGCGTGCACGGGTCATGGCACCGGCGGGCGCAAGGCCCCGGGTGTGCACGGGTCGTGGCACCGCCGGGCGCAAGGGGCCGGGTGCGGGCGTGCACGGGTCACGGCATCGGCGGCGCAAGGCGCCGGGCGCGTTGCAACAGCGCGGGCGTGCGCGGGTCACGGCGCTGCTGGTTGCAAGGGGTAGCGCGCGGGCGTGCACGTGTCATGGAACGGGCGTGCGCAGGTCACCGGGCGCGCGCGCGCCCGGGTCATCGCACGGGAGTGCACGGTCACCGGCGCGCGCGCGCACGTGTCATGGCACGGGCATGCACGGGTAACCCAGCGCGCGCGCCCGGGTCATGGCACAGGCGTGCACGGGTCCCGGCACCGCCGGGATTGAGTCCACAGGCGCGCGCAAGGGCGCGGGCATGCGCGGGTCCTGGGACCGTCGGGCTCGAGTCCCAGGGCGCGCGCACGGGTGCGGGCGTGTGCGGGTCCTGGCAGTGCCCGCCCGGGGCACCGGGCGTGCGCACGGGCGCTGGCGGGCGCGGTCCTGGCTGCGCCGGGCGCGGGGCACCGGGCGCGCGCACGGACGCGGGTCTTGGCAGCGACGGGCGCGGGGCACCTGCGCGCGCGCACGGGCGCGGGCGGGCGCGTGCGGACGCGGGTCCTGGCAGCGACGGGCGCTGGGCACCGGCGCGCGCGCACGGGCGCGGGCGGGCGCTCGTCCTGGCAGCGCCGGGCGCATGGCACCGAGCGCGTGCACGGGCGCGGGCGGGCGCGCGTCCTGGCAGCGCCGGGCGCGGGGCACCGACCGCGCGCACGGGCTGGCGCGGGTCTTGGCAGCGCAGGGCGCGGGCACCGGCGCGTGCACGTGCGTGGCGGGCGCGGGTCTTGGCAGCGCAGGGCGCGGGCCACCGGGCGCGGGCGGGCGCGGGTCCTGGCGGCGCAGGGCGCGGGACAACGGGCGCGCGCACGGGCGCGGGGCACCGGCGCGCGCACGGGCGCGGTCCTGGCAGCGCAGGGTGCGGGGCACCGGCGCGCACACGGGCACGGGTGGGCGCGGGTCCTGGCAGCGCCGGGCGCGGGGCACCGGGCGCGCGCATGGGCGCGGGCGGGCGAGGGTCCTTGCACCGCCGGTGCGGGGCAACGGGCGCGCGCACGGGCATGGGGCGTGGGTCCTGGCAGTGCCAGGCGTGGGTCCTGGCGGGCGCGCAAGGACGCGGGGCATGCCCCAGAATTTGCAATGCTACTCGTGACCTAGGAACCCCCGGGGTGGACCTTGGCCGGATGCCCCACGCGGGTAGTAGGTTGGCAAGCCCCCTTGCAGGCGGGCGCGGGTCTTGGCCGCCCCGGATGCGCGTCCGCGCGTGTCCAGGCGCGCGTCCAGGCCCTCCCCCGCTTATGCAACGTTGCTCGCGACCCTTGGGTACTCTCCTGGGTATCTGTTTTGGATTTTCTGCTCGCGCGGTGCGCGCCCAGGCGTCCATGGACTCGCGTCCTGGCTGCTCTGTGATCGCGCCCGTGTCGTGCCCTCCGGGACTCGCGTCCTGTGCTGTGTGGTTTCGAGTCCTGGCCGCCCTTTTGCCCTGCGCATGGTGTGCGCATCCTGGACATCCTGGACTCACGTCCGGGGGCTGGTTGCTCTCTCGTGCTTGGGCCGTCCATGACTCAGGTCCAACGACATTTGGGCGCGAGTCTTGGTCCTCCCTTGCATTCGCAAGCTAGCTTTTATGCCTCGGAACACCTCGGGATGCCCCTTCTACGCCCCTTCCGAGTGCCGGATCTTCGCGGCCGCGCGCGCGCGGAACCATGGTCGGTGTCGTCCGGTCCGGTCGACGTCTCGGTCCTTCGGCTCCGTCCGGATCCTTTGGGCGAAAACGCGGCCGCGCACGCACGGAACCAAGGTCGGTGTCCTCCGGTCCGGTCGACCTCCCGGTCCCGCTCCTTCGGCTCCGTCTGGATCCTTCGAGTGAAAACGCGGCCGCGCGCGCGCGGAACCTAGGTCGGTGTGCGATGCTCCGGTCGACCTTCCGGTCCCGCTCCATCGGCTCCGTCCGGATCCTTCGGGCGAAAACGCGGTCGCGCGCGCGCGAAAATAAGGTCGGTGTGCGATGGTCTGGTCGACCTCCCGGTCCCGATCCATTGCCTCCGTCCGGATCCTTCGGGCGAAATCGCGGCCGTGCGCGCGTGGAACCAAGGTCGGTTTTCGATGGTCCGGTCGACCTACCGGTCCCGCTCCATCGTCGCCGTCCAGATCCCTCGGGCGAAAAACGCGGCCGCGCGCGCGCGGAACCAAGGTCGGTGCGCTCTTTGGTCCGGTCGACCTCCCGGTCCCGCTCCATCGTTGCCGTCCAGATCCCTCGGGCGAAAAATGCGGCCGCGCACGCGCGCGGAACCAAGGTCGTTGTGCGATGGTCCGGTCGACCTCCCGGTCCCGCTCCATCGCCTCCATCCGGATCATTCGGGCGAAAAACGCGGCTGCGCACGCGCGGAACCAAGGTCGGTGTGCGATGGTCCGATCGACCTCCCGGTCCCGCTCCATCGCCTCCGTCCGGATCCCTCGGGCGAAAAACGTGGCCGCGCGCTCGCGGAACCAAGGTCGTTGCGCTCTTTGGTCGGTCGACCTCCCGGTCCCGCTCCATCATCGCCGCCCGGATCCCTCGGGCGAAATCGCGGCCGCGCGCACGCGGAACCAAGGTCGGTGTGCGATGGTCCGGTCGACCTCCCGGTCCCGCTCCATCGTCGCTGTCCGGATCCCTCGGGCGAAATCGTGGCCGCGCGCGCGCGGAACCAAGGTCGGTGTGCGATGGTCCGGTCGACCTCCCGGTCCCGCTCCATCGTCGCCGTCCGGATCCCTCGGGCGAAAAACGCGGCCGCGCGCGCGCGGAACCAAGGTCGGTGTGCTCTTTGGTCCGGTCGACCTCCCGGTCCCGCTCCATCACCTCCGTCCGGATCCTTCGGGCAAAATCGCGGCCGCGCGCGCGCGCGGAACCAAGTCGATGTCTGATGGTACGGTCGACCTCTCGGTCCCGCTCCATCGTCGCCGTCCGGATCCCTCGGGCGAAAAACGCGCGGCCGCGCGCACGCGGAACCAAGGTCGGTGCGCTCTTTGGTCCGGTCGACCTCCTGGTCCCGCTCCATCAGCCCCGTCCAGATCCTTCGGGCAAAAAATGTGGCCGCGCGCGCGCGGAACCAAGGTCGTTGTGCGATGGTCCGGTCGACCTCCCGGTCCCGCTCCATCATGGTGTGGACACCAGAAGCCGAAAGAAACTTCACTCCAACAAGGTTAGCCTTATCCCAATTTGGATCGAAGATAATTAGGTTACCTTGTATCCTTTAGTTCAAAAATATTTTATTTTCAAAAGTCATTTCCTTTTCAAGAGTCCTGTAATTAATTTTGAGTTTCAAATCAAGAGTGTTTATTGAGTCCTGTAATTACTTTTAAAATTTCATTTCATGTAAGTCCATTTCAAGTTTTAAAGTCTAGGTCAGTCAAGTCAGTTCAGTTGAGTTAAGTCTAATCAAGTCTTAAAGCCATGAAAGCCAGCAACAAGACTCAAATTCTAGACCCCAGAATTTGACCACATGAAGAAGAGAAGACACATCAACCAAGCAAGAGAAAAGAACCATCAAATTAGACCACTGGGCGCCACATGTCATTCTTATCCAAGTAGAAGGCCACCTCACCATGCCACGTCATCAGGTGCCACTTCACCAGCCACCTCATCACCCTTTGGGTGCCAACAAGGAAGATTCAAATTCAAGGAGGTTGGCCACATCCCTCCAAATCCTCCACCAAATCCTCCAACCCCCCCCACATCCCTCCAAACTCTCCACCAAATCCTCCAACCCCCCCACATCCCTCCAAACTCTCCACCAAATCCTCCAACCCCCCTTGTAATCCTCCTCAATTTGGGGAGTTTTTAAATTTCAAAAGCTAGCTTTGTGAGGCTATTAAAAGCCTTGGACGCCCATTGTAAAGGGGATTGATTTTGGGAATGAATGAAAATTGAAGTTGAAATTTTGGAAGTAGAAGTTGTCTTGTATTTTTTTTCTTATGTGAAAGTTTTCCATCCTCTTCCTCCACGCCAAAGCCATTCTTTTTCCCTAGCAAAGCATCTTCCAAGCTCAAGTGAAGGCATTGGAGTCAGCCAGATCTACTCAAATTTCTGGTCCTTCGAAGTCTTTGAGTTGTGGGCTGGGTTCACCTTAACAAAGAACAAACAAGCTGAAGCCCCAAGTCCAGGGTTCTGATCTCTGTTATCCAGATTCTTCAGTTCTGAGCATTGGTAGTTTCAAGGTATGAATCAAAAGAAGGTTGGAAAGCTCATCAAGGTAAGTCCACAATCATTAGCCCCTATTGTCTAGATCTTCTTCCTTCTTAGTTTAGGATTGTGTCTAATCAAGTAAAAGTCCAATTTCTTATAATCCTTAAGTCTTATTATGATGAGTACAATGCTAGTGTAATTAGGTTTCATTGCTCTACAAACCATATTCAAAACATTAATCATATGCTTGCCGCATCATCTTGGTATCAGAGCATGGTAGAATAAGTTCCTGATTGCATAGCATTAAGTCCTTGAAGTACTTGGATCGGGGGCGTTACCAGGCCGTCCGGTCTTAGGAGAAAGTAGGGTTTAAACATCCTCTCTTCCCATTCTACGGGGATCTCCTAAGGCGTGTCGGGGCGCCATTGTGATTGACCCGTGAAAAAGAAAGCCAAAGGACTTCTTAGATTTCATTTGTGAATTTTGCATTGGGCACGTTCTGTTTTTCTGCTTGCTGTATTTTCTGTAGGCTGACTGTAATCCGCCTGCAACTCCAAAGGCAAGTCACTGATTTTTATTGAAATATTTTTTTTCTTGTTTCTTTTTAAGTCAGTTATCACCATATTAAATTTCATCATCAAAAAAAAATTATAAAAAAAATAAAAATTTCTGCAGTTCGACACTGTCATTAGGGTTATGTTCTGTCCTTTTTATTTATCTTCATTTGTAGGATCTGCTTAGATTAGTATAGATTTTAGTTTTAAAATTCCTTTCGTATACATTGAAACATATAAGTTAGGAATCCTTTGTGAATTTTTCAGAATTTTTGGACATTTTTTTCATCACGTTTTCCACACCACTTTCAAATTGCAACACACTTCTGCAGCACCTTTGCATTTCATTCATCTCATGAGAAATCAAATTAAGGGCATCAATTTGACATAGGGTCAGGGTTTCATCACCTGTCCCTAGCCCAAAAATCACCAACCAGCATATCGATCCCAGCCCATTAATTAAAATTGAGTAGAACGTTAATTGCCCTAGTGGGTTAGGGACACCAACAAGTTGGGTTCAGGTTAGGGTCAAGTTAACTGTGTCAGCTAATTGGTGTGTGCTTACTGGCTTGGTGTCTAGGATTGGTGCATCAGGGCTTGTGATTTGGTCCGCCTACCTGGCCAATCTCAGATTGGTGTCTAAGGTTGGCAATCAGGGACCTACACTCCCCTCCACCTACCTGGCTAAGTCCATAAGTACTACTAGCTAGTTGGTTCACTTAATTAGACTTCTAATTTGTGCTCTAGGTCTAGGAAACCTTAGCTCGAACTTGAGTCCATTTGCATGCATGACAACTAGAGCAGGAACACCGTATTCACCAATCCAAGCCCAGTCAAGTGTAGCCATGGACCAAAACTTAGGGAATTTGATCAAAGGCCTAAATGATCAAGTGGCCCAACTGACTAAGAGTTTAACTGAGCAATTGGCCCAAACAAATCAGAATGTGGCACAAACCAACCAAGACATGAATGAGCAGTTAGCCCACATCACTACTAGGTTGGATCAGTTAGAGGCTAGAACCCCTGAAAGCAATCATGAAGCCCAGACTGAGCCTGAGCCAAGTCTTGTACCTGAACTCGAGACCCCATTGAACCCTAGAAGGATTCCATATCAAAACCCTCTCTACGAAACAAACCCTAGGAGAGCTCCCCAAGATCAGTTTTATGATCCAATTCCTAGAGGACCCCACCCTGGTCAAACCATCGAGCCCAACCCAAGGAGATTCCATCATGAGCCTAACTATGAACCCAATGTCAGGAGACCCACCCCAATTCACTTGATCAAGATGACCGAACCATGAAGAACATTAGGCTAGAAGCTCCCACCTTTGATGGAATTTTAGATCCAAAGATCTACATTGATTGGGAAGGTGAGATGGACCAGTATTTTGACTGGTTTGAGATGAGTGAAGAGCGCAAGTGTAAGTTTGCAAAGCTTAAACTTGTGCGCCAAGCTAGGTTATATTGGGGAAACATTGAGAGACTCACTAGACAGAGAGGTGATGTGCCCATAGTGACCTGGCGAGCTATGAAACTTAGGCTTAGGGAGAAATACCTTCCTATGTCCTACCACCAAAGACTCCTAGATCAATGGCAAAGACTTACTCAAGGAAATAGGAGTGTCGCAGAGTACATAGCGAAGTTTGACGAATTCGTTATGAGGTGCAATGTTGATGAATCTGAGTCGGTGACCTTGTCTAGATTTAGAGCCGGACTGAGGGAAGAAATTCAAAGAGAATTGTTCATGCGAGAGGTACATGACCTAGAATTGGCCTATCAAATAGCTAGGGATGCTGAGAGATTCCATAGAGGTCCAGTCTATCGTAGGCCCGAAGCCCCTAGGACTAGTGCACCTTATCAGCAGTCAGGATCCAATCAGCCTAGATTCAACCGACCCAATCCTAATGTGCCTGTGACCCGTAGAGATGACAAGGGAAAAACACCTGAGACCCAAAGAACTCCAAACGCATGTTTCAAGTGTAACAAAGTGGGTCACTATTCTAGCAACTGTCCTAATAGAGCCCTACACATAGGCGAAGTAGAAGAGGAAGCCGTAGAATCCCAAGGTGAATTTGAGGAGGAAGTATACCAGGCAATGAGAACTTGGCTGAAGAGTATGAGGATGAGGAAGTCCTGGTAGATCAAGATCTGTTAGGAGTGGTTAGGTGTATTCTCACCCAAGCTAAAACCCAAGAAGATTGGCGTAGGACTAGCATCCTACAGACATTCATTAAGATAGGTGAGAAAGTATGCAAAGTCATTTTAGATAGCGGTAGCTGTGTCAATGCCATATCCACCAACACAGTTAAAAACCTAGGATTGCCCACCGTACCCCATCCTAATCCCTATAAGGTATCCTGGATAGACTCAACCACGATTTCCATTAAGTCTAGGTGCCTAGTAACCATTCAGTTCCAATCTTACCTGGAGAAAGTATGGTGTGATGTACTTCCAATGGGAGTAAGTAGCATAATTTTAGGCCGACCATGGTTGTACGATCTTGACGTAACACTCTATGGTCGTTCTAATTCATGCTCGTTTACTCATAATGGAAAGAAGATTGTAATCCATTCTTCTCCACCTAAGAACCCCATTAAGAGAGGATCAAGCCAATTGAGTGATAAGAAAAAGGGGATAAACGTGATCACTGCTAGAGAAATGGAGAAAGAAATTAGCAATGGGTCACCTGTTTGGATTTTAACCATTAAGGATCATCAAGAACCTCTTTCAAAAGAACAACCTCAAGAAGTCAGTCAAGTGCTAGAGGAGTTCAAAGACGTGTTCCCCGATGACTTGCCCGACCAACTCCCACCTCTTAGGGATATACAACATGCGATAGACTTAGTCCCCGGAGCAACCCTACCGAACCTTCCCCATTATAGAATGAACCCTACCGAGCACCAAGAATTACAACGTCAAGTAGGAGAACTCCTAAAGAAAGGATTCATTAGGGAGAGTTTGAGTCCATGCGCAGTCCCAACCTTACTTACCCCTAAGAAAGATGGCACATGGAGAATGTGTGTTGATAGTCGTGCCATAAATAAAATCACGGTGAAGTATAGGTTTCCCATCCCCCGCTTGGATGATATGTTAGATATGATGGCCGGTGCAACTATATTTTCTAAGATTGACCTGAAGAGCGGCTATCACCAAGTTAGGATCAGACCAGGGGATGAATGGAAGACTGCCTTTAAAACTAAGGACGGGTTATTTGAATGGGTAGTCATGCCTTTTGGGTTATCAAACGCCCCTAGCACTTTTATGCGAATCATGAACCAAGTCCTACGAGCCTTTATTGGAAAATTTGTTGTCGTTTACTTTGACGACATACTTATCTATAGTAGGACTAGAGAAGATCATCAACAACATCTGAGGCAGGTATGTTTAGCACTTAGGAAAGATAACCTCTATGCCAATCTAAAGAAATGTGCTTTCATGACTACTAGAGTTATCTTCCTAGGATTTGTTGTGACCCCTGAAGGAGTATCCGCTGACCCTGAGAAGGTTAAGGCAATTGTAGAGTGGCCAACACCCAATAATATTCATGAAGTAAGAAGTTTTCATGGCCTCGCTACGTTTTATCGAAGATTTATTAGAGGGTTTAGCACCATAGTTGCTCCTATCACGGATTGTATTAGGAAGGGTCACTTTGAATGGACGAAGTCAGCTGATAAGGCCTTCCTTCACATCAAAGATAAGATGACCCAAGCACCAGTCTTAAGACTACCCGATTTTTCTAAGGTCTTTGAAGTAGCATGCGATGCTTCGGGAGTAGGTATTGGTGGAGTTTTGAGTCAAGAGAACCATCCCGTAGCATTCTTTAGTGAGAAATTGAATGAAGCCAGGAAAAAATACTCCACATATGATCAGGAGCTTTATGCGGTAGTGCAAGCATTAAGGTATTGGAGGCATTATCTCCTACCGCAAGAATTTGTTTTATTTTCAGACCATGAAGCCCTTAGGTTTTTGAGTTCCCAAAAGAAACTAAACCCTAGGCATGCCAAATGGGTAGAGTACATCCAATCCTATACGTTTGTCCTAAAGCATCAATCAGGAACCGATAATAAGGTAGCTGATGCTCTAAGTCGTAGAACATTACTTTTAACTTCAGTCAGTACTGAAGTCATAGGTTTTGAAAGACTTAAGGAGCAGTACGAAACCTGTCCAGATTTTGATGAAATTTATCAGGTTTTGCATCAAGGACCATCTAGTGATCATAAGTGACTATACCCTTCTAGATGGTTATCTTTTTAGAGAGAATAGGCTTTGCATCCCAAGAACCTCCTTAAGAGATTTTTAGTTTGGGAGATACATGCGGGAGGTTTGGCTGGCCACTTCGGACGAAACAAGACTATCTTGGCTGTTGAGGAACAATTTTACTGGCCAGGCCTTAAGAAACAAGTAGCAAACATTGTAGCCCGATGTAGGATATGTGCTGTTGCAAAGCAACAAAAGAAGAATACCGGGCTATACACTCCATTACCTGTACCTGAGTGTCCATGGCAGGATCTAAGCATGGACTTTGTTCTAGGATTACCCAAGACCATTCGAAAACATGATTCAATCTTTGTGGTGGTCGACCGGTTTTCAAAAATGGCCCATTTCATACCTTGCACCCAAACTTCCGATGCCTCTAGGATAGCCAAACTCTTTCTTGATCAAGTAGTCAGACTCCACGGGTTACCAAAAACCATTGTTTCTGATAGGGATGTCCGCTTACAAGTTACTTCTGGAAAACCCTTTGGCACCTATTAGGAACCAGACTGAAATTCTCCACTGCCTACCATCCCCAGACTGATGGACAAACCGAGGTTGTAAATAGAAGTCTAGGGAACTTGCTGAGATGCCTAGTGGGAGAAAGTCTAGGAAACTGGGATTTGTTATTGCCACGTGCTGAGTTCGCTTACAACAGTTCGGTCAATCGATCTACGGGCAAAAGTCCCTTTGAGATAGTCCATGGTTGCAAGCCTAGGAAGCCTTTAGATCTAATCCCACTACCTATTCACACACGAGTCTCTGAGTCTGCTGAGTCTTTTGCACAGCATGTCACAAATCTACATAAAGAAATCAGTAATAAGATCAACCTGAGCAATGAAACTTACAAACACTTAGCTGACTCACATAAGAGGGCTAAAGAATTCTGTGAAGGGGATTATGCGATGATTAGGCTCAACCCTGAACGGTTTCCCCCTGGAACCATAAAGAAGCTGCATGCCCGCGGAGCGGGACCTTTTAAGATCTTAAAGAAAATAGGGCCTAATGCATATGTTTTGGAACTTCCACCTGATATGGGTATTAGTACAACCTTCAATGTTTCAGACCTAGTAGAATACAAAGAACCACTACTAATACCTAGTGAGCCTTTTGAGCCAGAAACTTTCATTGAGAGTGAACATATTTCCGAGTGTCCACCACCAACCTTACCTGAGCAGAGAGAGAGGATTGAGAGAATCCTGGATGACAAGATCATTACTACCAGGAATAAGGACTATCAGCGATACCTGGTTCAATGGCAAGGTCGACCTGAGTCCGACAACTCTTGGATTACTCGAGAGGACCTGCAAAGACTTAACCCAGACTTGTTCGAGCATTACCAGGGCAAAACTGAACCATACTCGACTGGGTCGAGTTCTGCCCACCCCAGGAGAATTGGTGTGGACACCAGAAGCCGAAAGAAACTTCACTCCAACAAGGTTAGCCTTATCCCAATTTGGATCGAAGATAATTAGGTTACCTTGTATCCTTTAGTTCAAAAATATTTTATTTTCAAAAGTCATTTCCTTTTCAAGAGTCCTGTAATTAATTTTGAGTTTCAAATCAAGAGTGTTTATTGAGTCCTGTAATTACTTTTAAAATTTCATTTCATGTAAGTCCATTTCAAGTTTTAAAGTCTAGGTCAGTCAAGTCAGTTCAGTTGAGTTAAGTCTAATCAAGTCTTAAAGCCATGAAAGCCAGCAACAAGACTCAAATTCTAGACCCCAGAATTTGACCACATGAAGAAGAGAAGACACATCAACCAAGCAAGAGAAAAGGACCATCAATTAGACCACTGGGCGCCACATGTCATTCTTATCCAAGTAGAAGGCCACCTCACCATGCCACGTCATCAGGTGCCACTTCACCAGCCACCTCATCACCCTTTGGGTGCCAACAAGGAAGATTCAAATTCAAGGAGGTTGGCCACATCCCTCCAAATCCTCCACCAAATCCTCCAACCCCCCCCACATCCCTCCAAACTCTCCACCAAATCCTCCAACCCCCCCACATCCCTCCAAACTCTCCACCAAATCCTCCAACCCCCTTGTAATCCTCCTCGATTTGGGGAGTTTTTAAATTTCAAAAGCTAGCTTTGTGAGGCTATTAAAAGCCTTGGACGCCCATTGTAAAGGGGATTGATTTTGGGAATGAATGAAAATTGAAGTTGAAATTTTGGAAGTAGAAGTTGTCTTGTATTTTTTTTCTTATGTGAAAGTTTTCCATCCTCTTCCTCCACGCCAAAGCCATTCTTTTTCCCTAGCAAAGCATCTTCCAAGCTCAAGTGAAGGCATTGGAGTCAGCCAGATCTACTCAAATTTCTGGTCCTTCGAAGTCTTTGAGTTGTGGGCTGGGTTCACCTTAACAAAGAACAAACAAGCTGAAGCCCAAGTCCAGGGTTCTGATCTCTGTTATCCAGATTCTTCAGTTCTGAGCATTGGTAGTTTCAAGGTATGAATCAAAAGAAGGTTAGAAAGCTCATCAAGGTAAGTCCACAATCATTAGCCCCTATTGTCTAGATCTTCTTCCTTCTTAGTTTAGGATTGTGTCTAATCAAGTAAAAGTCCAATTTCTTATAATCCTTAAGTCTTATTATGATGAGTACAATGCTAGTGTAATTAGGTTTCATTGCTCTACAAACCATATTCAAAACATTAATCATATGCTTGCCGCATCATCTTGGTATCAGAGCATGGTAGAATAAGTTCCTGATTGCATAGCATTAAGTCCTTGAAGTACTTGGATCGGGGGCGTTACCAGGCCGTCCGGTCTTAGGAGAAAGTAGGGTTTAAACATCCTCTCTTCCCATTCTACGGGGATCTCCTAAGGCGTGTCGGGGCGCCATTGTGATTGACCCGTGAAAAAGAAAGCCAAAGGACTTCTTAGATTTCATTTGTGAATTTTGCATTGGGCACGTTCTGTTTTTCTGCTTGCTGTATTTTCTGTAGGCTGACTGTAATCCGCCTGCAACTCCAAAGGCAAGTCACTGATTTTATTGAAATATTTTTTTTCTTGTTTCTTTTTAAGTCAGTTATCACCATATTAAATTTCATCATCAAAAAAAAATTATAAAAAAAATAAAAATTTCTGCAGTTCGACACTGTCATTAGGGTTATGTTCTGTCCTTTTTATTTATCTTCATTTGTAGGATCTGCTTAGATTAGTATAGATTTTAGTTTTAAAATTCCTTTCGTATACATTGAAACATATAAGTTAGGAATCCTTTGTGAATTTTTCAGAATTTTTGGACATTTTTTTCATCACGTTTTCCACACCACTTTCAAATTGCAACACACTTCTGCAGCACCTTTGCATTTCATTCATCTCATGAGAAATCAAATTAAGGGCATCAATTTGACATAGGGTCAGGGTTTCATCACCTGTCCCTAGCCCAAAAATCACCAACCAGCATATCGATCCCAGCCCATTAATTAAAATTGAGTAGAACGTTAATTGCCCTAGTGGGTTAGGGACACCAACAAGTTGGGTTCAGGTTAGGGTCAAGTTAACTGTGTCAGCTAATTGGTGTGTGCTTACTGGCTTGGTGTCTAGGATTGGTGCATCAGGGCTTGTGATTTGGTCCGCCTACCTGGCCAATCTCAGATTGGTGTCTAAGGTTGGCAATCAGGGACCTACACTCCCCTCCACCTACCTGGCTAAGTTCCATAAGTACTACTAGCTAGTTGGTTCACTTAATTAGACTTCTAATTTGTGCTCTAGGTCTAGGAAACCTTAGCTCGAACTTGAGTCCATTTGCATGCATGACAACTAGAGCAGGAACACCGTATTCACCAATCCAAGCCCAGTCAAGTGTAGCCATGGACCAAAACTTAGGGAATTTGATCAAAGGCCTAAATGATCAAGTGGCCCAACTGACTAAGAGTTTAACTGAGCAATTGGCCCAAACAAATCAGAATGTGGCACAAACCAACCAAGACATGAATGAGCAGTTAGCCCACATCACTACTAGGTTGGATCAGTTAGAGGCTAGAACCCCTGAAAGCAATCATGAAGCCCAGACTGAGCCTGAGCCAAGTCTTGTACCTGAACTCGAGACCCCATTGAACCCTAGAAGGATTCCATATCAAAACCCTCTCTACGAAACAAACCCTAGGAGAGCTCCCCAAGATCAGTTTTATGATCCAATTCCTAGAGGACCCCACCCTGGTCAAACCATCGAGCCCAACCCAAGGAGATTCCATCATGAGCCTAACTATGAACCCAATGTCAGGAGACCCACCCCAATTCACTCTGATCAAGATGACCGAACCATGAAGAACATTAGGCTAGAAGCTCCCACCTTTGATGGAATTTTAGATCCAAAGATCTACATTGATTGGGAAGGTGAGATGGACCAGTATTTTGACTGGTTTGAGATGAGTGAAGAGCGCAAGTGTAAGTTTGCAAAGCTTAAACTTGTGCGCCAAGCTAGGTTATATTGGGGAAACATTGAGAGACTCACTAGACAGAGAGGTGATGTGCCCATAGTGACCTGGCGAGCTATGAAACTTAGGCTTAGGGAGAAATACCTTCCTATGTCCTACCACCAAAGACTCCTAGATCAATGGCAAAGACTTACTCAAGGAAATAGGAGTGTCGCAGAGTACATAGCGAAGTTTGACGAATTCGTTATGAGGTGCAATGTTGATGAATCTGAGTCGGTGACCTTGTCTAGATTTAGAGCCGGACTGAGGGAAGAAATTCAAAGAGAATTGTTCATGCGAGAGGTACATGACCTAGAATTGGCCTATCAAATAGCTAGGGATGCTGAGAGATTCCATAGAGGTCCAGTCTATCGTAGGCCCGAAGCCCCTAGGACTAGTGCACCTTATCAGCAATCAGGATCCAATCAGCCTAGATTCAACCGACCCAATCCTAATGTGCCTGTGACCCGTAGAGATGACAAGGGAAAAACACCTGAGACCCAAAGAACTCCAAACGCATGTTTCAAGTGTAACAAAGTGGGTCACTATTCTAGCAACTGTCCTAATAGAGCCCTACACATAGGCGAAGTAGAAGAGGAAGCCGTAGAATCCCAAGGTGAATTTGAGGAGGAAGTATACCAGGCAAATGAGAACTTGGCTGAAGAGTATGAGGATGAGGAAGTCCTGGTAGATCAAGATCTGTTAGGAGTGGTTAGGTGTATTCTCACCCAAGCTAAAACCCAAGAAGATTGGCGTAGGACTAGCATCCTACAGACATTCATTAAGATAGGTGAGAAAGTATGCAAAGTCATTTTAGATAGCGGTAGCTGTGTCAATGCCATATCCACCAACACAGTTAAAAACCTAGGATTGCCCACCGTACCCCATCCTAATCCCTATAAGGTATCCTGGATAGACTCAACCATGATTTCCATTAAGTCTAGGTGCCTAGTAACCATTCAGTTCCAATCTTACCTGGAGAAAGTATGGTGTGATGTACTTCCAATGGGAGTAAGTAGCATAATTTTAGGCCGACCATGGTTGTACGATCTTGACGTAACACTCTATGGTCATTCTAATTCATGCTCGTTTACTCATAATGGAAAGAAGATTGTAATCCATTCTTCTCCACCTAAGAACCCCATTAAGAGAGGATCAAGCCAATTGAGTGATAAGAAAAAGGGGATAAACGTGATCACTGCTAGAGAAATGGAGAAAGAAATTAGCAATGGGTCACCTGTTTGGATTTTAACCATTAAGGATCATCAAGAACCTCTTTCAAAAGAACAACCTCAAGAAGTCAGTCAAGTGCTAGAGGAGTTCAAAGACGTGTTCCCCGATGACTTGCCCGACCAACTCCCACCTCTTAGGGATATACAACATGCGATAGACTTAGTCCCCGGAGCAACCCTACCGAACCTTCCCCATTATAGAATGAACCCTACCGAGCACCAAGAATTACAACATCAAGTAGGAGAACTCCTAAAGAAAGGATTCATTAGGGAGAGTTTGAGTCCATGCGCAGTCCCAACCTTACTTACCCCTAAGAAAGATGGCACATGGAGAATGTGTGTTGATAGTCGTGCCATAAATAAAATCACGGTGAAGTATAGGTTTCCCATCCCCCGCTTGGATGATATGTTAGATATGATGGCCGGTGCAACTATATTTTCTAAGATTGACCTGAAGAGCGGCTATCACCAAGTTAGGATCAGACCAGGGGATGAATGGAAGACTGCCTTTAAAACTAAGGACGGGTTATTTGAATGGGTAGTCATGCCTTTTGGGTTATCAAACGCCCCTAGCACTTTTATGCGAATCATGAACCAAGTCCTACGAGCCTTTATTGGAAAATTTGTTGTCGTTTACTTTGACGACATACTTATCTATAGTAGGACTAGAGAAGATCATCAACAACATCTGAGGCAGGTATGTTTAGCACTTAGGAAAGATAACCTCTATGCCAATCTAAAGAAATGTGCTTTCATGACTACTAGAGTTATCTTCCTAGGATTTGTTGTGACCCCTGAAGGAGTATCCGCTGACCCTGAGAAGGTTAAGGCAATTGTAGAGTGGCCAACACCCAATAATATTCATGAAGTAAGAAGTTTTCATGGCCTCGCTACGTTTTATCGAAGATTTATTAGAGGGTTTAGCACCATAGTTGCTCCTATCACGGATTGTATTAGGAAGGGTCACTTTGAATGGACGAAGTCAGCTGATAAGGCCTTCCTTCACATCAAAGATAAGATGACCCAAGCACCAGTCTTAAGACTACCCGATTTTTCTAAGGTCTTTGAAGTAGCATGCGATGCTTCGGGAGTAGGTATTGGTGGAGTTTTGAGTCAAGAGAACCATCCCGTAGCATTCTTTAGTGAGAAATTGAATGAAGCCAGGAAAAAATACTCCACATATGATCGGGAGCTTTATGCGGTAGTGCAAGCATTAAGGTATTGGAGGCATTATCTCCTACCGCAAGAATTTGTTTTATTTTCAGACCATGAAGCCCTTAGGTTTTTGAGTTCCCAAAAGAAACTAAACCCTAGGCATGCCAAATGGGTAGAGTACATCCAATCCTATACGTTTGTCCTAAAGCATCAATCAGGAACCGATAATAAGGTAGCTGATGCTCTAAGTCGTAGAACATTACTTTTAACTTCAGTCAGTACTGAAGTCATAGGTTTTGAAAGACTTAAGGAGCAGTACGAAACCTGTCCAGATTTTGATGAAATTTATCAGGTTTTGCGTCAAGGACCATCTAGTGATCATAATGACTATACCCTTCTAGATGGTTATCTTTTTAGAGAGAATAGGCTTTGCATCCCAAGAACCTCCTTAAGAGAATTTTTAGTTTGGGAGATACATGCGGGAGGTTTGGCTGGCCACTTCGGACGAAACAAGACTATCTTGGCTGTTGAGGAACAATTTTACTGGCCAGGCCTTAAGAAACAAGTAGCAAACATTGTAGCCCGATGTAGGATATGTGCTGTTGCAAAGCAACAAAAGAAGAATACCGGGCTATACACTCCATTACCTGTACCTGAGTGTCCATGGCAGGATCTAAGCATGGACTTTGTTCTAGGATTACCCAAGACCATTCGAAAACATGATTCAATCTTTGTGGTGGTCGACCGGTTTTCAAAAATGGCCCATTTCATACCTTGCACCCAAACTTCCGATGCCTCTAGGATAGCCAAACTCTTTCTTGATCAAGTAGTCAGACTCCACGGGTTACCAAAAACCATTGTTTCTGATAGGGATGTCCGCTTTACAAGTTACTTCTGGAAAACCCTTTGGCACCTATTAGGAACCAGACTGAAATTCTCCACTGCCTACCATCCCCAGACTGATGGACAAACCGAGGTTGTAAATAGAAGTCTAGGGAACTTGCTGAGATGCCTAGTGGGAGAAAGTCTAGGAAACTGGGATTTGTTATTGCCACGTGCTGAGTTCGCTTACAACAGTTCGGTCAATCGATCTACGGGCAAAAGTCCCTTTGAGATAGTCCATGGTTGCAAGCCTAGGAAGCCTTTAGATCTAATCCCACTACCTATTCACACACGAGTCTCTGAGTCTGCTGAGTCTTTTGCACAGCATGTCACAAATCTACATAAAGAAATCAGTAATAAGATCAACCTGAGCAATGAAACTTACAAACACTTAGCTGACTCACATAAGAGGGCTAAAGAATTCTGTGAAGGGGATTATGCGATGATTAGGCTCAACCCTGAACGGTTTCCCCCTGGAACCATAAAGAAGCTGCATGCCCGCGGAGCGGGACCTTTTAAGATCTTAAAGAAAATAGGGCCTAATGCATATGTTTTGGAACTTCCACCTGATATGGGTATTAGTACAACCTTCAATGTTTCAGACCTAGTAGAATACAAAGAACCACTACTAATACCTAGTGAGCCTTTTGAGCCAGAAACTTTCATTGAGAGTGAACATATTTCCGAGTGTCCACCACCAACCTTACCTGAGCAGAGAGAGAGGATTGAGAGAATCCTGGATGACAAGATCATTACTACCAGGAATAAGGACTATCAGCGATACCTGGTTCAATGGCAAGGTCGACCTGAGTCCGACAACTCTTGGATTACTCGAGAGGACCTGCAAAGACTTAACCCAGACTTGTTCGAGCATTACCAGGGCAAAACTGAACCATACTCGACTGGGTCGAGTTCTGCCCACCCCAGGAGAATTGGTGTGGACACCAGAAGCCGAAAGAAACTTCACTCCAACAAGGTTAGCCTTATCCCAATTTGGATCGAAGATAATTAGGTTACCTTGTATCCTTTAGTTCAAAAATATTTTATTTTCAAAAGTCATTTCCTTTTCAAGAGTCCTGTAATTAATTTTGAGTTTCAAATCAAGAGTGTTTATTGAGTCCTGTAATTACTTTTAAAATTTCATTTCATGTAAGTCCATTTCAAGTTTTAAAGTCTAGGTCAGTCAAGTCAGTTCAGTTGAGTTAAGTCTAATCAAGTCTTAAAGCCATGAAAGCCAGCAACAAGACTCAAATTCTAGACCCCAGAATTTGACCACATGAAGAAGAGAAGACACATCAACCAAGCAAGAGAAAAGGACCATCAAATTAGACCACTGGGCGCCACATGTCATTCTTATCCAAGTAGAAGGCCACCTCACCATGCCACGTCATCAGGTGCCACTTCACCAGCCACCTCATCACCCTTTGGGTGCCAACAAGGAAGATTCAAATTCAAGGAGGTTGGCCACATCCCTCCAAATCCTCCACCAAATCCTCCAACCCCCCCCACATCCCTCCAAACTCTCCACCAAATCCTCCAACCCCCCCACATCCCTCCAAACTCTCCACCAAATCCTCCAACCCCCCTTGTAATCCTCCTCGATTTGGGGAGTTTTTAAATTTCAAAAGCTAGCTTTGTGAGGCTATTAAAAGCCTTGGACGCCCATTGTAAAGGGGATTGATTTTGGGAATGAATGAAAATTGAAGTTGAAATTTTGGAAGTAGAAGTTGTCTTGTATTTTTTTCTTATGTGAAAGTTTTCCATCCTCTTCCTCCACGCCAAAGCCATTCTTTTTCCCTAGCAAAGCATCTTCCAAGCTCAAGTGAAGGCATTGGAGTCAGCCAGATCTACTCAAATTTCTGGTCCTTCGAAGTCTTTGAGTTGTGGGCTGGGTTCACCTTAACAAAGAACAAACAAGCTGAAGCCCCAAGTCCAGGGTTCTGATCTCTGTTATCCAGATTCTTCAGTTCTGAGCATTGGTAGTTTCAAGGTATGAATCAAAAGAAGGTTAGAAAGCTCATCAAGGTAAGTCCACAATCATTAGCCCCTATTGTCTAGATCTTCTTCCTTCTTAGTTTAGGATTGTGTCTAATCAAGTAAAAGTCCAATTTCTTATAATCCTTAAGTCTTATTATGATGAGTACAATGCTAGTGTAATTAGGTTTCATTGCTCTACAAACCATATTCAAAACATTAATCATATGCTTGCCGCATCATCTTGGTATCAGAGCATGGTAGAATAAGTTCCTGATTGCATAGCATTAAGTCCTTGAAGTACTTGGATCGGGGGCGTTACCAGGCCGTCCGATCTTAGGAGAAAGTAGGGTTTAAACATCCTCTCTTCCCATTCTACGGGGATCTCCTAAGGCGTGTCGGGGCGCCATTGTGATTGACCCGTGAAAAAGAAAGCCAAAGGACTTCTTAGATTTCATTTGTGAATTTTGCATTGGGCACGTTCTGTTTTTCTGCTTGCTGTATTTTCTGTAGGCTGACTGTAATCCGCCTGCAACTCCAAAGGCAAGTCACTGATGTTTTATTGAAATATTTTTTTTCTTGTTTCTTTTTAAGTCAGTTATCACCATATTAAATTTCATCATCAAAAAAAATTATAAAAAAAATAAAAATTTCTGCAGTTCGACACTGTCATTAGGGTTATGTTCTGTCCTTTTTATTTATCTTCATTTGTAGGATCTGCTTAGATTAGTATAGATTTTAGTTTTAAAATTCCTTTCGTATACATTGAAACATATAAGTTAGGAATCCTTTGTGAATTTTTCAGAATTTTTGGACATTTTTTTCATCACGTTTTCCACACCACTTTCAAATTGCAACACACTTCTGCAGCACCTTTGCATTTCATTCATCTCATGAGAAATCAAATTAAGGGCATCAATTTGACATAGGGTCAGGGTTTCATCACCTGTCCCTAGCCCAAAAATCACCAACCAGCATATCGATCCCAGCCCATTAATTAAAATTGAGTAGAACGTTAATTGCCCTAGTGGGTTAGGGACACCAACAAGTTGGGTTCAGGTTAGGGTCAAGTTAACTGTGTCAGCTAATTGGTGTGTGCTTACTGGCTTGGTGTCTAGGATTGGTGCATCAGGGCTTGTGATTTGGTCCGCCTACCTGGCCAATCTCAGATTGGTGTCTAAGGTTGGCAATCAGGGACCTACACTCCCCTCCACCTACCTGGCTAAGTTCCATAAGTACTACTAGCTAGTTGGTTCACTTAATTAGACTTCTAATTTGTGCTCTAGGTCTAGGAAACCTTAGCTCGAACTTGAGTCCATTTGCATGCATGACAACTAGAGCAGGAACACCGTATTCACCAATCCAAGCCCAGTCAAGTGTAGCCATGGACCAAAACTTAGGGAATTTGATCAAAGGCCTAAATGATCAAGTGGCCCAACTGACTAAGAGTTTAACTGAGCAATTGGCCCAAACAAATCAGAATGTGGCACAAACCAACCAAGACATGAATGAGCAGTTAGCCCACATCACTACTAGGTTGGATCAGTTAGAGGCTAGAACCCCTGAAAGCAATCATGAAGCCCAGACTGAGCCTGAGCCAAGTCTTGTACCTGAACTCGAGACCCCATTGAACCCTAGAAGGATTCCATATCAAAACCCTCTCTATGAAACAAACCCTAGGAGAGCTCCCCAAGATCAGTTTTATGATCCAATTCCTAGAGGACCCCACCCTGGTCAAACCATCGAGCCCAACCCAAGGAGATTCCATCATGAGCCTAACTATGAACCCAATGTCAGGAGACCCACCCCAATTCACTCTGATCAAGATGACCGAACCATGAAGAACATTAGGCTAGAAGCTCCCACCTTTGATGGAATTTTAGATCCAAAGATCTACATTGATTGGGAAGGTGAGATGGACCAGTATTTTGACTGGTTTGAGATGAGTGAAGAGCGCAAGTGTAAGTTTGCAAAGCTTAAACTTGTGCGCCAAGCTAGGTTATATTGGGGAAACATTGAGAGACTCACTAGACAGAGAGGTGATGTGCCCATAGTGACCTGGCGAGCTATGAAACTTAGGCTTAGGGAGAAATACCTTCCTATGTCCTACCACCAAAGACTCCTAGATCAATGGCAAAGACTTACTCAAGGAAATAGGAGTGTCGCAGAGTACATAGCGAAGTTTGACGAATTCGTTATGAGGTGCAATGTTGATGAATCTGAGTCGGTGACCTTGTCTAGATTTAGAGCCGGACTGAGGGAAGAAATTCAAAGAGAATTGTTCATGCGAGAGGTACATGACCTAGAATTGGCCTATCAAATAGCTAGGGATGCTGAGAGATTCCATAGAGGTCCAGTCTATCGTAGGCCCGAAGCCCCTAGGACTAGTGCACCTTATCAGCAATCAGGATCCAATCAGCCTAGATTCAACCGACCCAATCCTAATATGCCTGTGACCCGTAGAGATGACAAGGGAAAAACACCTGAGACCCAAAGAACTCCAAACGCATGTTTCAAGTGTAACAAAGTGGGTCACTATTCTAGCAACTGTCCTAATAGAGCCCTACACATAGGCGAAGTAGAAGAGGAAGCCGTAGAATCCCAAGGTGAATTTGAGGAGGAAGTATACCAGGCAAATGAGAACTTGGCTGAAGAGTATGAGGATGAGGAAGTCCTGGTAGATCAAGATCTGTTAGGAGTGGTTAGGTGTATTCTCACCCAAGCTAAAACCCAAGAAGATTGGCGTAGGACTAGCATCCTACAGACATTCATTAAGATAGGTGAGAAAGTATGCAAAGTCATTTTAGATAGCGGTAGCTGTGTCAATGCCATATCCACCAACACAGTTAAAAACCTAGGATTGCCCACCGTACCCCATCCTAATCTCTATAAGGTATCCTGGATAGACTCAACCATGATTTTCATTAAGTCTAGGTGCCTAGTAACCATTCAGTTCCAATCTTACCTGGAGAAAGTATGGTGTGATGTACTTCCAATGGGAGTAAGTAGCATAATTTTAGGCCGACCATGGTTGTACGATCTTGACGTAACACTCTATGGTCATTCTAATTCATGCTCGTTTACTCATAATGGAAAGAAGATTGTAATCCATTCTTCTCCACCTAAGAACCCCATTAAGAGAGGATCAAGCCAATTGAGTGATAAGAAAAAGGGGATAAACGTGATCACTGCTAGAGAAATGGAGAAAGAAATTAGCAATGGGTCACCTGTTTGGATTTTAACCATTAAGGATCATCAAGAACCTCTTTCAAAAGAACAACCTCAAGAAGTCAGTCAAGTGCTAGAGGAGTTCAAAGACGTGTTCCCCGATGACTTGCCCGACCAACTCCCACCTCTTAGGGATATACAACATGCGATAGACTTAGTCCCCGGAGCAACCCTACCGAACCTTCCCCATTATAGAATGAACCCTACCGAGCACCAAGAATTACAACATCAAGTAGGAGAACTCCTAAAGAAAGGATTCATTAGGGAGAGTTTGAGTCCATGCGCAGTCCCAACCTTACTTACCCCTAAGAAAGATGGCACATGGAGAATGTGTGTTGATAGTCGTGCCATAAATAAAATCACGGTGAAGTATAGGTTTCCCATCCCCCGCTTGGATGATATGTTAGATATGATGGCCGGTGCAACTATATTTTCTAAGATTGACCTGAAGAGCGGCTATCACCAAGTTAGGATCAGACCAGGGGATGAATGGAAGACTGCCTTTAAAACTAAGGACGGGTTATTTGAATGGGTAGTCATGCCTTTTGGGTTATCAAACGCCCCTAGCACTTTTATGCGAATCATGAACCAAGTCCTACGAGCCTTTATTGGAAAATTTGTTGTCGTTTACTTTGACGACATACTTATCTATAGTAGGACTAGAGAAGATCATCAACAACATCTGAGGCAGGTATGTTTAGCACTTAGGAAAGATAACCTCTATGCCAATCTAAAGAAATGTGCTTTCATGACTACTAGAGTTATCTTCCTAGGATTTGTTGTGACCCCTGAAGGAGTATCCGCTGACCCTGAGAAGGTTAAGGCAATTGTAGAGTGGCCAACACCCAATAATATTCATGAAGTAAGAAGTTTTCATGGCCTCGCTACGTTTTATCGAAGATTTATTAGAGGGTTTAGCACCATAGTTGCTCCTATCACGGATTGTATTAGGAAGGGTCACTTTGAATGGACGAAGTCAGCTGATAAGGCCTTCCTTCACATCAAAGATAAGATGACCCAAGCACCAGTCTTAAGACTACCCGATTTTTCTAAGGTCTTTGAAGTAGCATGCGATGCTTCGGGAGTAGGTATTGGTGGAGTTTTGAGTCAAGAGAACCATCCCGTAGCATTCTTTAGTGAGAAATTGAATGAAGCCAGGAAAAAATACTCCACATATGATCGGGAGCTTTATGCGGTAGTGCAAGCATTAAGGTATTGGAGGCATTATCTCCTACCGCAAGAATTTGTTTTATTTTCAGACCATGAAGCCCTTAGGTTTTTGAGTTCCCAAAAGAAACTAAACCCTAGGCATGCCAAATGGGTAGAGTACATCCAATCCTATACGTTTGTCCTAAAGCATCAATCAGGAACCGATAATAAGGTAGCTGATGCTCTAAGTCGTAGAACATTACTTTTAACTTCAGTCAGTACTGAAGTCATAGGTTTTGAAAGACTTAAGGAGCAGTACGAAACCTGTCCAGATTTTGATGAAATTTATCAGGTTTTGCGTCAAGGACCATCTAGTGATCATAATGACTATACCCTTCTAGATGGTTATCTTTTTAGAGAGAATAGGCTTTGCATCCCAAGAACCTCCTTAAGAGAATTTTTAGTTTGGGAGATACATGCGGGAGGTTTGGCTGGCCACTTCGGACGAAACAAGACTATCTTGGCTGTTGAGGAACAATTTTACTGGCCAGGCCTTAAGAAACAAGTAGCAAACATTGTAGCCCGATGTAGGATATGTGCTGTTGCAAAGCAACAAAAGAAGAATACCGGGCTATACACTCCATTACCTGTACCTGAGTGTCCATGGCAGGATCTAAGCATGGACTTTGTTCTAGGATTACCCAAGACCATTCGAAAACATGATTCAATCTTTGTGGTGGTCGACCGGTTTTCAAAAATGGCCCATTTCATACCTTGCACCCAAACTTCCGATGCCTCTAGGATAGCCAAACTCTTTCTTGATCAAGTAGTCAGACTCCACGGGTTACCAAAAACCATTGTTTCTGATAGGGATGTCCGCTTTACAAGTTACTTCTGGAAAACCCTTTGGCACCTATTAGGAACCAGACTGAAATTCTCCACTGCCTACCATCCCCAGACTGATGGACAAACCGAGGTTGTAAATAGAAGTCTAGGGAACTTGCTGAGATGCCTAGTGGGAGAAAGTCTAGGAAACTGGGATTTGTTATTGCCACGTGCTGAGTTCGCTTACAACAGTTCGGTCAATCGATCTACGGGCAAAAGTCCCTTTGAGATAGTCCATGGTTGCAAGCCTAGGAAGCCTTTAGATCTAATCCCACTACCTATTCACACACGAGTCTCTGAGTCTGCTGAGTCTTTTGCACAGCATGTCACAAATCTACATAAAGAAATCAGTAATAAGATCAACCTGAGCAATGAAACTTACAAACACTTAGCTGACTCACATAAGAGGGCTAAAGAATTCTGTGAAGGGGATTATGCGATGATTAGGCTCAACCCTGAACGGTTTCCCCCTGGAACCATAAAGAAGCTGCATGCCCGCGGAGCGGGACCTTTTAAGATCTTAAAGAAAATAGGGCCTAATGCATATGTTTTGGAACTTCCACCTGATATGGGTATTAGTACAACCTTCAATGTTTCAGACCTAGTAGAATACAAAGAACCACTACTAATACCTAGTGAGCCTTTTGAGCCAGAAACTTTCATTGAGAGTGAACATATTTCCGAGTGTCCACCACCAACCTTACCTGAGCAGAGAGAGAGGATTGAGAGAATCCTGGATGACAAGATCATTACTACCAGGAATAAGGACTATCAGCGATACCTGGTTCAATGGCAAGGTCGACCTGAGTCCGACAACTCTTGGATTACTCGAGAGGACCTGCAAAGACTTAACCCAGACTTGTTCGAGCATTACCAGGGCAAAACTGAACCATACTCGACTGGGTCGAGTTCTGCCCACCCCAGGAGAATTGGTGTGGACACCAGAAGCCGAAAGAAACTTCACTCCAACAAGGTTAGCCTTATCCCAATTTGGATCGAAGATAATTAGGTTACCTTGTATCCTTTAGTTCAAAAATATTTTATTTTCAAAAGTCATTTCCTTTTCAAGAGTCCTGTAATTAATTTTGAGTTTCAAATCAAGAGTGTTTATTGAGTCCTGTAATTACTTTTAAAATTTCATTTCATGTAAGTCCATTTCAAGTTTTAAAGTCTAGGTCAGTCAAGTCAGTTCAGTTGAGTTAAGTCTAATCAAGTCTTAAAGCCATGAAAGCCAGCAACAAGACTCAAATTCTAGACCCCAGAATTTGACCACATGAAGAAGAGAAGACACATCAACCAAGCAAGAGAAAAGGACCATCAAATTAGACCACTGGGCGCCACATGTCATTCTTATCCAAGTAGAAGGCCACCTCACCATGCCACGTCATCAGGTGCCACTTCACCAGCCACCTCATCACCCTTTGGGTGCCAACAAGGAAGATTCAAATTCAAGGAGGTTGGCCACATCCCTCCAAATCCTCCACCAAATCCTCCAACCCCCCCCACATCCCTCCAAACTCTCCACCAAATCCTCCAACCCCCCCCACATCCCTCCAAACTCTCCACCAAATCCTCCAACCCCCCTTGTAATCCTCCTCGATTTGGGGAGTTTTTAAATTTCAAAAGCTAGCTTTGTGAGGCTATTAAAAGCCTTGGACGCCCATTGTAAAGGGGATTGATTTTGGGAATGAATGAAAATTGAAGTTGAAATTTTGGAAGTAGAAGTTGTCTTGTATTTTTTTTCTTATGTGAAAGTTTTCCATCCTCTTCCTCCACGCCAAAGCCATTCTTTTTCCCTAGCAAAGCATCTTCCAAGCTCAAGTGAAGGCATTGGAGTCAGCCAGATCTACTCAAATTTCTGGTCCTTCGAAGTCTTTGAGTTGTGGGCTGGGTTCACCTTAACAAAGAACAAACAAGCTGAAGCCCCAAGTCCAGGGTTCTGATCTCTGTTATCCAGATTCTTCAGTTCTGAGCATTGGTAGTTTCAAGGTATGAATCAAAAGAAGGTTAGACAGCTCATCAAGGTAAGTCCACAATCATTAGCCCCTATTGTCTAGATCTTCTTCCTTCTTAGTTTAGGATTGTGTCTAATCAAGTAAAAGTCCAATTTCTTATAATCCTTAAGTCTTATTATGATGAGTACAATGCTAGTGTAATTAGGTTTCATTGCTCTACAAACCATATTCAAAACATTAATCATATGCTTGCCGCATCACATCACCTCCATCCGGATCCTTCGGGCGAGGAACCAAGGTCGGTGTGCGATGGTCCGGTCGACCTCCCGGTCCCGCTCCATCATCGCCGTCCGGATCCCTCCGGCGAAATCGCGGCCGCGCGCGCGCGGAACCAAGGTCGGTGTGCGATGGTCTGGTCAACCTCCCGGTCCCGCTCCATCGTCGCCGTCCGGATCCCTCGGGCGAAAAACGCGACCGCGCATGCGCGGAACCAAGGTCGGTGCGCTCTTTGGTCCGGTCGACCTCCCGGTCCTGCTCCATCGGCCCCGTCCGGATCCTTCAGGCAAAAAATGCGGCCGCGCGCGCGCGAAACCAAGGTCGTTGTGCGATGGTCCGGTCGACCTCCCGGTCCCGCATCATCGCCTCCGTCCGGATCATTCGGGCGAAATCGCGGCCACGCGCGCGCGGAACCAAGGTCGGTGTGCGATGGTCCGGTCGACCTCCCGATCCCGCTCCATCGATGCCGTCCGGATCCCTCGGGCGAAAAACGCGGCCGCGCGCGTGCGGAACCAAGGTCGGTGAGCTCTTTGGTCCGGCCGACCTCCCGGTCCCGCTCCATCGGCCCCGTCTGGATCCTTCGGGCAAAAAATGCGGCTGCGCGCGCGCGGAACCAAGGTCGTTGTGCGATGGTCCGGTCGATCTCCCGGTCCCTCTCCATCGCCTCCGTCCGGATCCTTCGGGCAAAATAGCGGCCGCGCGCGCGCGGAACCAAGGTCTGTGTGCGATGGTCCGGTCGACCTCCCGGTCCCGCTCCATCGCCTCCGTTCGGATCCCTCGGTCGAAATCGCTGTCGCACGCGAGCGTAACCAAGGTCGGTTTTCGATGGTCCGGTCGACCTCCCGTTCCCGGTCCATCGTCACCATCCGGATCCCTCGGGCGAAAAACACGGCCGCGCGCACGCAGAACCAAGGCCAGTGCGCTCTTTGGTCCGGTCGACCTCCCGGTCCCACTCCATCGCCGCCTTCCGGATCCCTCGGGCGAAAATCATGGCCGCGCGCGCGCGGAACCAAGTTCGGTGTGCGATGGTCCGGTCGACCTCCCGATCTCGCTCCATCACCTCCATCCGGATCCCTCGGGCGAAATCGCGGCCGCACGCGCGCGGAACCAAGATCGGTTTTCGATGGTCCGGTCGACCTCCCGGTCCCGCTCCATCTGCCAGGTCCAGATCCCTCGGGCGAAAAACGCGGCCGCGCGCACGCGGAATCAAGGTCGGTGCGCTCTTTGGTCCGGTCGACCTCCCGGTCCCGCTCCATCGGCCCCGTCCGGATCCCTCGGGCCAAAAATGCGGCCGCGTGCGCGCGGAACCAAGGTCGGTGCGCTCTTTGGTCCGGTCGACCTCCCGGTCCCGCTCCATCGGCCCCGTCCGGATCCCTCGGGCGAAAATCGCGGCCGCGCGCGCGCGGAACCAAGGTCAGTGCGCTCTTTGGTCCGGTCGACCTCGCGGTCCCGCTCCGTCGGCCCCGTCCTTCTTGGTGGTCCCTCCCCATGCCCCCGTCCCGAAACACCCACCCCCCCTCGTCAAATTGGAAATCCCCGCACCCTCCGGTGCGGCACGGTGCCCCGTGCGGCCGTTGTCCCTCGTGGGTTCGTGGTATCTCGTGCTCGGCAGTTTTCCGCTGTCAGCGTGTCCCATCGACGATGATGCAGCACGAAAGCTCTGATACCAAAATGATGCAGAACAAAAGATCTGATACCAAAAATAATGTAGAACAAAAAAGATGATGCGATGCGGAAGTAAATTAAAATTAATATATATATATATTTTAATATATTTTCAGAAGTCGGCTTTGACTCAAAGAAAAGATAAACTAATGTTGAAAGAAACTAAGAAATGACAGAGAGCACAATTAAAAGGAGTGGATTATCAGAGTAACTCAAAAGTAGGATCGCTGGGGATTGAGAAACCCCCAGATCTAGGGTTTGCTCTGAGTTTCAACGAAACAGACAAAGTGAGAAGGGAAGGTTCTTGTTACCTAGCAGTGATATCTCTCGTTGCTTCAATTGGAGGACACTCTCGAGCAGATTGTAGGATCCTTGGAGATGGGGTATCTTCGCAATGGATCCTCGGATTGTAGTCCTATGGCAAGGTTGGCCTCCTTCTCAAACTCAGGATCTGGAAGAAGAACAAAAGAAGAACCAGAAACTCAAAGAAAGACACTGACCTGAGGACTTAATGAAGATTGTTGGATGTAGAAGTTCCGAAGATCTTGATACTGATCTGACTCTCATTTGAACTGGCTTTGTAGTTGAAACAGTTGATCTGAACCTGGATGCTGGTGACCGGCTTCGATGTGGATGAGAGGGGCCGTGGGATGAAGATGGAAAATTAGGGTTTGGTGGTGGTGGAGTAGAGATGGGTGGACTAAGCTAGGGTTTTGGGGTTGGAGATCTCACACCTCCTCAAGGTTCCTAGGGAACCCGGATTTACTCCCTCACGGAGCTCAACACTTGAATACAAGTGCGGAAGAGAGAAACACAAAGTTGCTCACACAGAAAATTTGGTTTCATTCATCTCCTTTTCAAGAGTTACATAGAGTTGAATATATAGACATAACAAAGAAATAAAATTTCATACACTTCCCATGTGGGACTAATAGGACT
>CM038049.1:114584977-114604977 GCA_021397845.1 Areca catechu | reverse complement strand
GGTGTGCGCGGGTCCTGGCACCGCCGGTCTCGAGTCCGAGGGCGCGCGCACGGGCACGGGCGTGCGCGGGTCCTGGGAGCGCCGGGCTCGAGTCCCCGGCGCGCGCGCACGGGCGCGGGCGTGCGCGGGTCCTGGCAGCACCGGGCGTGCGCACCGGGCGCGGGCGGGCGGCTCGGGTCCTGGCAGCGCCGGGCGCGGGGCACCGGACGCGGGGCACCGGGCGCACGCACGAACGCGGGCGGGCGCGGGTCCTGGCAGCGCCGGGCGCGGGGCACCGGGCCCGTGCACGGGCGAGCGCGGGTCCTGGCAGCGCAGGGTGCGGGCACCGGGCGCGCGCACGGGCGCAGGCGGGCGCGGGTCTTGGCAGCGCAGGGCGCGGGGCACCGGGCGCGCGCACGTGCGCGGGCGGGCGCGGGTCCTGGCGGCGCAGGGCGCGGGGCACCGGGCGCGCGCACGGGCGTGGGTCCTGGCAGCGCAGGGCGCGGGGCGCGGGGCAACGGGCGCGCGCACGGGTGCGGGCGCGGGTCCTGGCAGCGCCGGCGTGGGTCACGCGGGGCGCGCAAGGACACGGGGCATGCCCCCGAATTTGCAATGCTGCTCGCGACCCAGGAACCCCCGGGTTGACCTTGGCCGGATGCCCCGCGCGGGTAGTAGGTTGGCAAGCCCCCTTGCTGGCGGGGCGCGGGTTTTGGCCACCCCGGATGCGCGTCCGCACGCGTCCAGGCGCGCGTCCAGGCCCTCCCCCGCTTCTGCAACATTGCTCGCGACCCTTGGGTACTCTCCCGGGTATCTGTTTTTGATTTTCTGCTCGCGCGGCGCGTGCCCAGGCCTCCATGGACTCGCATCCAGGCTGCTCTGTGATCGCGCCCGTGTCGTGCCCTCCGGGACTCGCGTCCTGTGCAATGTGGTTCTGAGTCCTGGCTGCCCTTTTGCCCCGCGCATGGTGTGCGCATCCTGGACATCCTGGACTCGTGTCCGGGGTGCGCTGGGTGCTCTCTCGTGCTTTGGCCGACCGTGACTCGGGTCCAACGACATTTGGGCGCGAATCTTGGTCCTCCTTTGCATTCGCAAGCTAGCTTTTGTGCCTCGGAACACCTCGGGATGCCCCTTCTACGCCCCTTCTGAGTGCCAGATCTTCGCGGTCGCGCGCACGGCACGGAACATGGTCGGTGCCGTCCGGTCCGGTCGACGTCCCGGTCCTTCGTCTCCATCCAAATCCTTTGGGCGAAAACGCGGCCGCGCGCGCGCGGAACCAAGGTCGGTGTCCTCCGGTTCGGTCGACCTCCCGGTCCCGCTCCTTCGGCTCCGTCCGGATCCTTCGGGCGAAAACGCGGCCGCGCGCGCGCGCGGAACCTAGGTCGGTGTGCGATGCTCCGGTCGACCTCCCGATCCCGCTCCATCAGCTCCGTCCGGATCCTTCATGAGAAAATGCGGCCGCGCGCGGCGCAGAACAAAGGTCGGTGTGCGATGGTCCGGTGGACCTCCCGGTCCCGCTCCATTGCCTCCGTCCGGATCCTTCGGGCGAAATCACGACCGCGCACGCGCGGAACCAAGGTCGGTTTTCGATGGTCCGATAGACCTCCCGGTCCCGCTCCATCGTCGCCGTCCGGATCCTTCGGGCGAAATCGCGGCCACGCGCGCGCGGAACCAAGGTCGGTGTGCGATGGTCCGGGTCGACCTCCCGGTCCCGCTCCATCGTCGCCATCCGGATCCCTCGGGCGAAAAACGCGGCCGCGCGCGCGCGGAACCAAGGTCGGTGCGCTCTTTGGTCCGGTCGACCTCCCAGTCCCGCTCCATCGCCTCCGTCCGGATCCTTCGAGCGAAATCGCGGCCACGGGCGCGCGGAACCAAGGACGGTGTGCGATGGTCCGGTCGACCTCCCGGTCCCTCTCCATCATCGCCGTCCGGATCCCTCGGGCGAAATCATGGCCGCGCGCGGCGCGGAACCAAGGTCGGTGTGCGATGGTCCGGTCGACCTCCTGGTCCCGCTCCATCATCGCCGTCCGATCCCTCGGGCAAAAAACGTGGCCACGCGCGCGCGGAACCAAGTTCGGTGCGCTCTTTGGTCCGGTCGACCTCCCGGTCCCGCTCCATCGGCCGCGTCCGGATCCTTCGGGCGAAAAATGCGGCCGCGCGCGCGCGGAACCAAGGTAGTTGTGCGATGGTTCGGTCGACCTCCGGTCCCGCTCCATCACCTCCGTCCGGATCCTTCGGGCGAAATCGCGGCCGCGCGTGCGCGGAACCAAGGTCGGTGTGCGATGGTCTGGTCGACCTCCCGGTCCCGCTCCATCGTCGCTGTCCGGATCCCTCGGGCGAAAAACGCAGCCGCGCGCGTGCGGAACCAAGGTCGGTGCGCTCTTTGGTCTGGTCGACCTCCCGGTCCCGCTCCATCGGCCCCGTCCGGATCCTTCGGGCAAAAAATGCGGCCGCGCGCGCGCGCGGAACCAAGGTCGGTGCGCTCTTTGGTCCGGTCGACCTCCTGGTCCCGCTCCATCGCCTCCGTCCGGATCCTTCGGGCGAAATAGCGGCCCCCCGCGCGCTGAACCAAGATCGGTGTGCGATGGTCCGGTCGACCTCCTGGTCCCGCTCCATCGCCTCTGTCTGGATCCCTCGGGCGAAATCGTGGCCGCGCGCGAGCGTAACCAAGGTCGGTTTTCGATGGTCCGGTCGACCTCCCATTCCCGATCCATCATCGCCGTCCGGATCCCTCGGGTGAAAAACACGGCTGCACGTGCGCGGAACCATGGTCGGTGCGCTCTTTGGTCTGGTCGACCTCCCGGTCCCGCTCCATCACCGCCGTCCGGATCCCTCGGGCGAAAATCGCGGGCCGCGCGCGCGCGGAACCAAGTTCGGTGTGCGATGGTCCGGTCGACCTCCCGGTCCCGCTCCATCGCCTCCGTCCGGATCCCTCAGGCGAAATCGCTGCCGGGTGCACGCGGAACCAAGGTCGGTTTTCGATGGTCCAGTCGACCTCCCGGTCCCGCTCCATCGGCCCCGTCCGGATCCCTCGGGTGAAAAATGCGGCCCGCCGCGCGCAAAATCAAGGTCGGTGCGCTCTTTGGTCCGGTCGACCTCCCGGTCCCGCTCCATCGGCCCCGTCCAGATGCGCGGAACCAAGGTCGGTGCGCTCTTTGGTCCGGTCGACCTCCCGGTCCCACTCCATCGGCCCCGTCCGGATCCCTCGGGCGAAAATCGTGGCCGCACGTACGCGAAACCAAGGTCGGGTGCGCTCTTTGGTCCGGTGACCTCGCGGTCCCGCTCCGTCGCGCCCGTCCTTCCTGGTGGTCCTCCCCATGCCCCACGTCCCGAAACACCCACCCACCCTCGTCAAATTGGAAATCCCCCACCCTCCGGTGCGGCTCGGTGCCCCGTGCGGCCGTTGTCCCTCGTGGGTTCGTGGTATCTCGTGCTCGGCAGTTTTCCGCTGTCGGCGTGTCCCATCGACGACCCCTCCTCGTGCGCTCTCGGGTCGCAAGGCTCGCGTGCGGGGGAGTGGCACGGTGCGCGCCGCGGCGGCGGCGACCGTGTCGGCGTGTGAGCGGTCTTGGATGCGCATCCAGCGATGGGCTCCCTGCCTCGTCATGGCCAACCGTCGTGGGTGCATCCTTCACTCGTGCTCGAGGACCCTTTGTTGCCCCTCGTTGCGACCCGCAGTTGCTCGTGCGGTCTACCCCCCTTGCGGGACTCGTCCGTCACCACGCAACCCTTGCGGCTACCCCGCCTCTGCAGCGGCAGGTGCCGTTCCTCATGCGGTCCTCGACCGCCCTCCGTTTGGAGAGTCCCTCGTGTTCTCCCATTCCTTCGGCCCGCTCCTGGCTTCGTGCGCTCTCGCGGATGCTGATGCAGAATAAAGAACAAGGAAGCGTATGCGGAAGAAAATTTAAGATTAATTCTTTTTTTTTTTTTTTTTTTTTTTTATATTTCAGAAATTTGCTTTGACTCAAAGTAAAGCTAAACTAAGTTGAAGGAAATAGGTAGGATTGAAAGCACAATTTAGATGAAACTAAATTATCAGAGTAGTTCAAAAGTAATGGATCGCTGGGGGTTGAGAAACTCCCAGACCTAGGTTTCGCTCTTAACTTTCAACAGAACAGAAATAGAGAGGAGAGATGGTTTACTAACCAGACAGTGATCTTCTCAGGATTCGGTGGAAGAACTCTCTCGAGCAGATTGGGGATCCTCGGAGTCAGCTATCTTCGCAATGGATCCTCCAATACTGGTTGTGGTTGGTCGGCTTCTCCTGGACTCAAGATCTGGGAAAGAAGAGGAACAAGTGATGGAATTCAGATACTCAAGAAAAGATTTACCAGGTTGAAGAACTTGAAAACTGAAGTTGCTGAAATCAGGATTCTCGTGGAGGCCGATCTGACTTCCTCTTAGAATTGCTGTAGATCTGAAGTATCTGGACTGGAGCTGGATGCTGGTGGCCAGCCTGGGCTGGAGAGGGTGGCCGTGAGAATGGAAATAGACTAGGGCTTGGTGGAAAAGAAGGGTAATGGCGGCTAGGGTTTGGGAGTGGAGTGGTGGCTAACCTAGGATTTGGGTTTTGGAGATCTCACACCTCCTCAAGGTTCCTGGGGAACCCGGATTTACTCCCTCACGGAGCTCAACACTTGGATGCAAGTGCGGAAGAGAGAAAACACAGAGTTTGCTCACACAAAAAAAACTTGAATTCATTCATCTGATTTTTTTCAAGAGTTACATAGAGTTGAATATATAGACATAACAAAGAAATAAAATTTCATACACTTTCCATGTGGGACTAATAGGACTAACCCACACTTTAGGCATCAAATTCTCTTCCCAAGACTCCTTCCATGAGGGGGCAGCCCAAAAACTCCAAGAAAACTTGAAAATCAGCTCCAAATGGCAGGTTATGGGGGTGTCTCCTAGTATCTCTCCATGAATCAAGGATTTTCCCTTCATGGTTTGGCTCTTTTGGACACCTCCTAGTCTTGCTCCACAAGTTTAGGCTTCTTCCTTTCATGGCTTTGGCACTTTAGGAAACTTTTGGGTTCCTCCTTGATTTTCCCCAAGACATGCTCTCTTCCCTTTTATAACTTGGGTTTTTATGGAACATTGAGGGGCACCTCCTTGATCCTCTCTTCAAGAAAAATTCTTGCCATCCTGGCTTGGGTTTATCTGGAAAGAAGTTGGCTCCTCCTTGGATTGAGGTATCTTGATGGATTTCTCCCCCAAGTGGCGCATGAAAGAAGGGACCTGCTTCTTGTGGTGTGGGGACCAAGGCACACTGGATGGAGATGTGGCGCCTCCTGGACTCTGGGTGTGTGGCTGGGAGTGTGGCGCCCACTTGCTTGGTCCTGGGAGAAAATGTGGCACCTTGGAGAGACCTACCTAGACCACTACTAGGACCTGTATTGAGTCAACATGACTCAACAAAATTTAAATTACAGGGAAATACAGACTCAAACTAAAATTGAGTTGACCAAGTCAACCCTTATTACAAAACCAGAAAACCCTAATTCTTCGGGCAATGTCAATCAGAGATCCAGATGGAGCCCTGAAGTCTTCTTCTGAGTCTGGTGCCCGCACCAATTCTCCCGGGGTCGGAGGAACTCGACCCTGTCGAGTATGGATCAAGCTGGCTCTGGTATCTCTCCAAGAGGTCTGGGTCCAATTCTTGTAATTCTTCTCGGGAGATCCAAGAGTTATCAGAATCTGGCCTTCCTTGCCAACGGACCAGGTATCTTTGGTATCCTCGATTACGAGTAGAGATAACCTGATCATCCAGGATCTTTTCAATCTGCTCTTTCCTCACATGCCAGTTTGTTGGTGGACAGACAGGGTTGGGATCACTCTCAAGAGCAGGATTAGGCTCAAAAAGGCTCACTGGGAATTACAGCTAGCTCTCTATACTCTACTAGGTCTGTAATGTTGAAAGTGGAGCTAATGCCTAGTTCTGAAGGCAACTCGAGCACATAGGCATTGGACCCTACTCTCTTCACCACTCTAAATGGTCCAGCTCCTCTAGCATGTAACTTTCTAACAGTTCCAGGAGGAAACCGTTCAGGCCTTAACCTAATCATTACATAGTCTCCCTCAACAAAAGTTTTGACTCATCTTTGAGAATCAGCCAACTTCTTATAAGTTTCATTACTTAAAGTTATTTTGGCATGAATTTTTTTATGCAAGTCCTTTACATGCTATGCAAGTGAATCAAGAGACTTGTGTGTATGGGCTAATAGTGAAATCAGATCAAGTGGTGTGTGAGGCTTGTATCCATGAACAATTTCAAAGAGACTCTAGCCTATAGACCTATTGATCGAAACATTGAATGCAATTTCAGCCCTGAACAAAATACAAATCCCAATTCCTGGTGCTCTCAATCAAACCAAAATCTGAGTCAATGTCCTAAACTCGACTGACGATGCATTCCTAAGAATGGACTTTATTCAAAGGAACCCTAGGTCTAAACTGAAAGGATTATGCCCTATAAGCCAATATCTGTATCTCCCAGACCATTGTAAATTGACAAATTAATAAAGGCAATAATTTTTTCATCATTCGCTGTGTCATTATATGATGAACCCCATAGATTAGGGCTATGGTTGTAGGGCTATGATGAGATCATACCAGTGAGATCTAAGGCCTTAAACCCTAATCTAGAATATTCCTAGTCATAGGAACCCTGAGTTGGGGATCAAGGTTTCCGGTAAGACTGGCACATCCTATGTATGCTGAAAAGGGTGACTGCTCTCACAGTCATTTGTGTAGGACACTAATACAAGGATGTGGGTGCTCATTAGTGAATGAATTCACTGAATAGATCCAGTTTGAGAACATCTAATGGAGCCTTAGCTGCATGTCAATAGATGTTTTCACATAGTGGGAGTTGTACAAGTAGTCCTATGACCTGAGACTGCCATAATACCTTATGTACATGAACCCATGCTTTGGTTCAATCTCAATCATGACACTGGGTCATGCACGAGGTTGATGTTGGGTATGGTGAATTGTATATGAAGGTAATGAGTAGGTCAACAAGGAATTGATCACTCCTAGTAGGAGGAGATTGCATCCAGCCAAATTAGGTCAGATGATGATTCAGGAAATCTTTGATCAAAGTACAGATATTAGAAATAATTTCTAATATCGAATTAATTGAATCATTAGTGAATGACTGAGCTGGGAATGAGTATAAACTGGATTTGACATGATTCCATATCCATAGTTATATTCGGGATGCAAGATGATTGAAGGATCGAATTGTACGGGAACTTTCCACTGAAGGGTAGTTTTGGAATTACACCAGAATTTCCATATCTTCCGGGTAGACATGACACGTTGCTAGACGTCAATCTTGTCTTGTGGGTTGATCAAATTAAATGGTTTAATTGGATCACTAATTAGGAGGAGTCCTAATTGACTGACTCGAGTTAGCTCGATTTGACCTAAATCGATTAGAATGAGTTCTGATCAGATTAGGTCAACTTGCACTCGGACCCACTGCTGGCTAAGTATGGAACCCAATGGGTCACACACTTAGGACAGATAATCAAGGATTTAATTTGGAATTAAATCTCGTTTGCAGATGAACACACTAGCATGTGTTGCAAACCATGACTTCTACTTGAATCGGATTCGAGTTAGGGTTCCGATTTGGTCTTTTTTAGATCCAAATTCATTCCGGTTTGAATCTAATTGAAGATACAAAATGTTGGGCTAACTATAGGCTAGCAATTGGGCTAACCTAAGAGGCTAAACCCCTTTCCCACATCGCCTAAAACCCCTCCCCCTCTTCTTCCCACGCGCGCGCGCAAGGAGAAGAGTCCACACGCGCGTGGACTCTTTCCAAGACGCGTCTTTGCGTGAAAGGAAAGAAAAAACGCCGGTGATTTTTGAAGAGGCGTGGAAGAGAGTCCACCTAGGCGTGGACTCTCCAAAAAAGGAAAAAATACCGTGAGAAAAGAAAAGAAAAACACCGAAGGGGCGCGACTCTTCTTTCTGCGCGCGCCCTTCTGTGTTTTCACGATCCTTCTTCGCGTCTTCCCATCCCAAAGGCCGTGAGATTAATCCCAAGGGCCATGAGATTAAGAGAGAAGACGTGAGAAGGGAGAGAGGGACGTGAGAGGATTTTTTCAGATGAGAAGGCGCCTCTCTGTCGCCTATTTAAGAAGAAGGCTTCACCGTAAAAAAATTGATTCCAGATTTTCTACGGCGAAGCCTTGCTTCTCTTTCCTTCTCCCTCTCCAGAAGACTATTTCCCCCTCCTCTCTTTCCTCTTTGATTCCTTTACAGAGCCTAGGCTCTGTCGAATCTCAGAACAGAAGGAGAGTCAGAGAGAGAAACTCTCCGACGGTAAAGGAAGAAGGCGCCTCTTTTCTTTCTTTCTTACATTAAGACAACTTTGTCTTAATTTTCTTCTCCCTCCAAGACAAGCCTTGTCTTATTTTAGGACAAGGGCTTATTCTTAAGACAAGAGTGTCTTAAGGGGCCAAAGTTGCTAAAAACTAGGAGAAGAGTAAGAGAGAAAGTTTTGGTCCCCGTTTGGCTAGAGGAGTCCTAGCCAATCGCCCATATATCAAGTTCTTGGGGTAGAACTTGATTGGAAGGAACCCAATTGAGGAGTCACTGTCTTGATCATCTGCCCGTGTGGATCACCATCGGAGGGCAGACAAGTGGACGCCTGGTGTGTTCAAAAGGTTACTCTATTTGGAGTTTATTTCTACATCAGATTGGATATAGCGATCTGAGGTTAGTATCTAAACTATGTTTAAATTTGGACATGCATGTAGTCATAAGTTTTAATTGCTAATAAGGAGATTTTGGGATTAGGGTTCGGACCTGATTTCATAAAGTTTTTGAAATCCATACTTCCGCACTGGTTACCGAACCCCACAGTGGTATCAGAGCCTCCTTATTAGGATTAAAAATTATGCATTTCAATTCATGATGTAGTATCATGTTAAAGTTTTTATATTGATGCACAGTGCATGTCTTTGATTGAACATGAGTTTGATGATTGCCACCAGTTAGGGTTTTCCACTGAAACCCTAATTGTCTTAGAGATATGATTAGCCCTGGAGCCATCATACTGAAATAAGGTTGCCCTGGCATAATGGTGTATCCATTATGTGGTAAATGGTTGTCCTAGTATGATGGCACACATTTCACATATTTGCTTAGTTTAAAGCATGTATTAATATATGTGATAGCTTTTAATTGAATGTGCTGGCATTGCATGAACCCCTCTTAAAATTATATTAAGTGGTAGTATAGTTAACCGATAAACATTATTAGTCATGATGGATAATTAGTCATTTCGGTGTCTAGAAAGGTGGTTCTGGGAAGGTAAAGGGAATCGTGGTTTTTAATTGGTTCCGTTGACTGACCTGGCCAATTTTAAATTGGTGTCTAGGAAAGCAACGGGGGGACCCCCACATCTCTTCCACTAGCCTGGCCGATCTGATTGATTTAATTCTTGACTAACATGCTTGGTGTTAAAATACTATTATTGGCCTTCCTTCATGATAGGTCATCATTGTGTTACGATCTATACTAGGTTTGTTGTGTACACACAAGACCTAATATGGTGACTAACACAATTTTTGGCCTAATACAATTATTTGTTTATGGCATGATTTAAAGTAATATTTTGTTGTGTACACACAAGGGTATTACTATTAAAGTCATGACTATATGGCTATGAAGGGTCTTACTTAACTAAAATATTATAGTTTGTTGTGTATACACAAGGCTATTAATATTTTAGAGGCCGAGATAAGTTGAGAATTGTACAGGTTACAATTGGAAAGAGTTTTCCTACCTATGAACTTATATAAGATTTGTTGTGTACACACAAGGTCTTTTATGAGGGATTGGGATCTCAACCCCACTAAGAAAGATCAATTAAGGTTTTCTCGATCATCGTATAGAGGGTTATGATGCTCGATAAAATAGTGGGAGACATAATTAAATTAAAGTCCTAATTTAATTATGTGTTGTCATTTCATGGTTGTTTGCTTATGTTTTCGTTCTTTGTTTAAATGTAGATAAATGGCCTCTTCACTCTCACTCCGTAGTATTTTAGATGCCAACAAACTGACTGGGCCTAATTATGTTGATTGGCTGAGAAATTTGAAAATAGTACTCAGTCAAGAAAGAATTTCCTATATTCTTGATACCCCGATTTTGGAACCACCAAGGGAAGATGCCTCGCAAGAGGAGAAGACCACATATAATATGTGGCAAAATGACTCACTTACTGTCAAATGTGTTGTGCTTGCCTTTATGACTAACGAGTTGCAGAGGCAGCATGATAGCATGGATACTAACTCCATACTGCTAAATTTAAAAGAGCTTTATGGAGAACACAGTAGAACTGCTAGATATGAAATATCTAAGCAGTTGTTCCGTGCAAGGATGACAGAAGGTACATCAGTATAAGACCATGTATTAAAGATAATTGATCTAATCACTCGATTAGGTCAATTAGGTTTTGTAATGGATGGGGAGTTGAATCAAGACTTGATCTTGCAATCACTCCCAGAGTCATTTTCACAGTTTGTTCTTAATTACCATATGAACAAACTTAATTCTTCCTTGCCTGAGCTGTTGAATATGTTGAAAACAGCAGAGAGCCATGTAAAGAAAAATAAGGCTCCAGTTCTTCTTGTGGATAAGAAGACAGGCAAAAGGGGTTCCAATAAGAGGATGAATCCCAAAGGGGGCATTAAGAAGAAGAAAGGAAAGAAGGCCTCCGGACAGATGACCTGCTTTCATTGTGGCAAGCCGGGTCATTGGAAAAGAAACTGCAAGGTTTACCTTGCAAGTTTGAAGCCTGGTGCATCAGAGGCACCAAAAGGTATGAAAGAAGTTCATACTATTTTGTCATTGGATTCTTCCATTTCAAATACTTGGGTGTTGGATACCGCCTGTGGTCATAACATCTGCAAATCATTGCAGGGACTTCAGGGGCTTAAAGTATTGAAGGAAGGTAACTTTGAGCTCTACGGTGCTGGAGGGGACCCCATCCAAGCAGAAGCTGTAGGGACTTATGTTTTGAAGTTACCTTCAGGGAAGATCTTGGAGCTAAGGAATTGTTACTATATGCCAAAAATCATTAGAAATATCATATCTGTACCCTTGTTACTTAAACAAGGATATACTATGAATGTAATGAGCAGTGGCTGCTCAATTTCTTTATCTAATGAAATTATATGTTATGGCATATTCTGCAATGGTCTCTTAACTCTTTCCACTAATGACAATGTTTTTCATGTTTCTAACAAACGGAAAAGAGATGATGTTAACAATACCTTACTTTGGCATTGTCGACTTGGACATATTAGTGAGACTAGGATTAACAAGTTGTACAAAGAAAATTTCTTTGATCCTTATGACTATGAGTCATTAGGAACTTGTGAATCATGTCTCATGGGTAAGATGACGAAGACTCAATTTAGTGGACATGGAGAAAGGACAAAAGAGTTATTAGGACTCATACACACAGATGTATGTGGGCCTATGACAACTCAAGCCTATGGTGGATACTCATACTTCATCACATTTACTGATGATTTTTCAAGGTATGGATTTGTGTATCTAATGAAACATAAGTCCGATGCTTTTGAAAAATTTTTAGAGTATCAAAGTATGGTAGAGAAACAGACAGGAAAAAGTATAAAGATCCTCCGATCAGATAGAGGAGGTGAATACTTATCCACTGAGTTTCTTGATCACCTTAAAGATAAGGGGATCATCTCTGAATGGACTCCTCCTTACACACCACAATTAAATGGTGTTGCTGAAAGGAGGAATCGTACTTTATTGGATATGGTACGGTCCATGATGTGCTTCACGGAGTTACCTTTTTCTTTCTGGGGATATGCTTTGGAAACAGCAACTTATATCTTGAATAGAGTACCATCTAAAACTGTCTCTAGCACTCCATATGAATTATGGAGAAGTAAGAAGCCCAATCTTAAGTATATTAAGATATGGGGATGTCCAGCCTATGTAAAAAGAATTTTGGACATAAACTAGATGCTAGAGCAGACAAATGTCTATTTATCGGATATCCTAGAGATAGTATAGGATATGTGTTCTACCACCCTACTGAACAAAAGGTTTTGGTCAGTAGGCATGCCACTTTTATGGAAAAGGAATTTATCCTACAAAAGGGACCTGATAGAAATATCGAACTTAATGAGATTCAACAAATAGACACTTCTCAGTCAAGTAACAACATAGTTAATATAGAACCTGAACACACTCCTATCCATAGGTCTGATAGGGTGCGACAGGCACCTGAGAGGTATGGGTTCATAATTGAAAATAATGAAGCCCAAATCATTCAAAATGATGAGCCTCTAACCTATACGGAAGCAGTCATGAGTAGAGACTCAGACAAATGGCTGGAAGCCATGAGATCCGAGATGGACTCCATGTATGTCAACCAAGTATGGTCTTTGGTTGATGCACCAGAGGGTATTAACCCTATTGGGTGTAAATGGGTCTATAAAAGGAAGATTGGGGCAGATGGCCAAGTTGAAACTTATAAAGCCAGATTGGTGGCTAAGGGTTTCAGACAAAAACAGGGAATAGATTATGATGAAACATTTTCCCCTGTTGCCATGCTCAAATCTATTCGGATTATGCTTGCTATAGCAGCATATCATGATTATGAGATCTGGCAAATGGATGTAAAAACTGCATTCCTCAATGGTTTCCTTGAGGAAGAGGTTTATATGTCACAACCAGAAGGTTTTGTCTTGGAGACTAAACCTAATCAGGTATGTAGGCTAAAGAAATCCATTTATGGATTAAAGCAAGCATCCAGGAGTTGGAACATCCGATTTGATAAAACAGTCAAAGAATTTGATTTTTTTCAAAAATGAGGATGAACCTTGTGTGTACAAGAAGACTAGTGGGAGTGCCATAGTTTTCTTAGTTCTATATGTTGATGATATACTTATTATTGGGAATGATATCCCAATGTTACAATCAGTCAAAGTATGGTTATCGAAACAGTTTTCCATGAAAGACTTGGGAGAAGCATCCTATATACTGGGTATAAAGATCTATAGAGATAGATCAAGAAGGATGCTTGGCTTGTCCCAGTCTAGGTACATTGACCAGGTGCTGAAGAGATTTAGCATGGAGGAAAGTAAAAGAGGTTACTTACCTATTGGTCATGGCATACGTCTTTCTAAGAGGATGTCTCCTAAGACACCTGAAGAAAGAAATAGAATGAGTTCTATACCTTATGCTTCGGCTATAGGGTCGATTATGTATGCTATGTTATGTACCAGGCCTGATGTGGCATATGCCTTGGGTGTAGCCAGTAGATTTCAGGCTGATCCAGGAGAGGATCACTGGAAGGCTGTGAAAAATATTCTTAAGTACCTGAGAAGGACTAAGGATATTTTTCTTATATACGGAGGATCTGATCTTAAACTAGAAGCCTATTCAGACTCTAGTTTTCAATCAGACCCAGATGATAGTAAATCCATTTCAGGGTATGTCTTTACCTTGAATGGTGGAGCAGTAAGTTGGAAGAGCACTAAACAGCAGACTGTAGCTGACTCAACTACCGAGGCAGAGTACATAGCTGTCAGTGAAGCCGCCAAGGAAGCTGTCTGGATGAAGAAATTCATCACAGAGTTGGGAGTAGTTCCTGAGATTGAGAACCCGGTGCCACTCTATTGTGATAACACTGGAGCAGTTGCTCAAGCTAAGGAACCGAGAGCCCATCACAAGTCCAAGCACATTCTGAGACGCTTCCATCTTGTCCGAGAGATAATCGAAAGACAAGAAGTCTGCATCAATAGAGTAGATACAAAGAACAACATAGCAGACCCGTTCACTAAGGCTCTACCACAGCGGGAGTTTGATCGCCACCTCGATTGTATGGGGTTAAAGAATAAGAGCGATTGGCTTTAGTGCAAGTGGGAGATTGAAAGGATTATGCCCTATAAGCCAATATCTGTATCTCCCAGACCATTGTAAATTGACAAATTAATAAAGGCAATAATTTTTTCATCATTCGCTGTGTCATATATGATGAACCCCATAGATTAGGGCTATGGTTGTAGGGCTATGATGAGATCATACCAGTGAGATCTAAGGCCTTAAAACCCTAATCTAGAATATTCCTAGTCATAGGAACCCTGAGTTGGGGATCAAGGTTTCCGGTAAGACTGGCACATCCTATGTATGCTGAAAAGGGTGACTGCTCTCACAGTCATTTGTATAGGACACTAATACAAGGATGTGGGTGCTCATTAGTGAATGAGTTCACTGAATAGATCCAGTTTGAGAACATCTAATGGAGCCTTAGCTGCATGTCAATAGATGTTTTCACATAGTGGGAGTTGTACAAGTAGTCCTATGACCTGAGACTGCCATAATACCTTATGTACATGAACCCATGCTTTGGTTCAATCTCAATCATGACACTGGGTCATGCACGAGGTTGATGCTGGGTATGGTGAATTGTATATGAAGGTAATGAGTAGGTCAACAAGGAATTGATCACTCCTAGTAGGAGGAGATTGCATCCAGCCAAATTAGGTCAGATGATGATTCAGGAAATCTTTGATCAAAGTACAGATATTAGAAATGATTTCTAATATCGAATTAATTGAATCATTAGTGAATGACTGAGCTGGGAATGAGTATAAACTGGATTTGACATGATTCCATATCCATAGTTATATTCGGGATGCAAGATGATTGAAGGATCGAATTGTACGGGAACTTTCCACTGAAGGGTAGTTTTGGAATTACACCAGAATTTTCATATCTTCCGGGTAGACATGACACGTTGCTAGACGTCAATCTTGTCTTGTGGGTTGATCAAATTAAATGGTTTAATTGGATCACTAATTAGGAGGAGTCCTAATTGACTGACTCGAGTTAGCTCGATTTGACCTAAATCGATTAGAATGAGTTCTGATCAGATTAGGTCAACTTGCACTCGGACCCACTGCTGGCTAAGTATGGAACCCAATGGGTCACACACTTAGGACAGATAATCAAGGATTTAATTTGGAATTAAATCTCGTTTGCAGATGAACACACTAGCATGTGTTGCAAACCATGACTTCTACTTGAATCGGATTCGAGTTAGGGTTCCGATTTGGTCTTTTTTAGATCCAAATTCATTCCGGTTTGAATCTAATTGAAGATACAAAATGTTGGGCTAACTATAGGCTAGCAATTGGGCTAACCTAAGAGGCTAAACCCCTTTCCCACATCGCCTAAAACCCCTCCCCCTCTCTTCCCACGCGCGCGCGCAAGGAGAAGAGTCCACACGCGCGTGGACTCTTTCCAAGACGCGTCTTTGCGTGAAAGGAAAGAAAAAAACGCCGGTGATTTTTGAAGAGGCGTGGAAGAGAGTCCACCTAGGCGTGGACTCTCCAAAAAGGGAAAAAATACCGTGAGAAAAGAAAAAAAAACACCGAAGGGGCGCGACTCTTCTTTCTGCGCGCGCCCTTCTGTGTTTTTCACGATCCTTCTTCGCGTCTTCCCATCCCAAAGGCCGTGAGATTAATCCCAAGGGCCATGAGATTAAGAGAGAAGACGTGAGAAGGGAGAGAGGGACGTGAGAGGATTTTTTCAGATGAGAAGGCGCCTCTCTGTCGCCTATTTAAGAAGAAGGCTTCACCGTAAAAAAATTGATTCCAGATTTTCTACGGCGAAGCCTTGCTTCTCTTTCCTTCTCCCTCTCCAGAAGACTGTTTCCCCCTCCTCTCTTTCCTCTTTGATTCCTTTACAGAGCCTAGGCTCTGTCGAATCTCAGAACAGAAGGAGAGTCAGAGAGAGAAACTCTCCGACGGTAAAGGAAGAAGGCGCCTCTTTTCTTTCTTTCTTACATTAAGACAACTTTGTCTTAATTTTCTTCTCCCTCCAAGACAAGCCTTGTCTTATTTTAGGACAAGGGCTTATTCTTAAGACAAGAGTGTCTTAAGGGGCCAAAGTTGCTAAAAACTAGGAGAAGAGTAAGAGAGAAAGTTTTGGTCCCCGTTTGGCTAGAGGAGTCCTAGCCAATAGCCCATATATCAAGTTCTTGGGGTAGAACTTGATTGGAAGGAACCCAATTGAGGAGTCACTGTCTTGATCATCTGCCCGTGTGGATCACCATCGGAGGGCGGACAAGTGGACGCCTGGTGTGTTCAAAAGGTTACTCTATTTGGAGTTTATTTCTACATCAGGTTGGATATAGCGATCTGAGGTTAGTATCTAAACTATGTTTAAATTTGGACATGCATATAGTCATAAGTTTTAATTGCTAATAAGGAGATTTTGGAATTAGGGTTCGGACCTGATTTCATAAAGTTTTTGAAATCCATACTTCCGCACTGGTTACCGAACCCCACATAAACCTAACAAACTACGACTCTCTAGGTTTGACCTTGGGTCGGAGGATGGCATGCAGAGCATGAAAACTTATCATGGGTGCCTAGTAGGTGACATAAGGTCTTCCAGAAGTAGGTGGCAAACCTAATAGGTTCTGACATGTGGTTCACTCTAAAGACTTCGACAAAGTATACTTGGATGGTGTAAGAAGCATTGGAAGTCCTAGAGAAAGGGAGGAGATATGAGGTGGAGTCTCGAATTACCTGTTGACTAATGGTGGTGACCTGAAGGTTTGAATGGTGATCTATGAGTGTCAACTGGTCATCCTTACGAAAGGAAAAGTTTGCTACTCCCAGCAATGGATCAAGAGATGGTTCGGGAACTAGCCTAGGACATGTGATTGCAATAGTAAAGGTTTGTTCTCTAAGCAAATAATGATCCACTTTCTCAAGAACTGGATTAGAGAATGATTCATGGGAGGGCCTATGGATGATGACCTCAAGACTTGAAATTTGACCTATGGGTGTGGAAAGGTATACTCTATAGAAGGGTAGGTCAGTCATGCAAAGGAAGGGGTTTGGGGCCATAAGGAGGACTTCTACAGGACTGGGTGAATCAATCCGCTCAAGACAAGGATGTTCAACTGAGATTACGGGAGATACCTTAGTGGCTGGGCATGGGACAAGGTCCAATTGTAAGAGGCTTGATTCAGTCATCCTAAGGAGAGGATCTACCATAGGGTGGGCAAACTTAAATAGTTCAGTGCAAAGATCTTCAATTGGTACTTGGGAAACGACTGTCATTAGAGGGTACGAACTAATAGCTCGGGCTAACACTATGAGTTCTTCCTGGGGGTATTTGACTAAAGGAACCTGGTTCTCACAAATCTCTTGAATTTCTGAACTAGGTCCTATCAGTTGGTTGCTTTCCAAGGTCTCCTCAGGTAAGGAACCAATAGTATCAATGTCACATTCTTCATGTTCTTCCCCCTCACATTCATCAACTAGACTCAAGCCAGCATCATATACTTCCTCGATGCCATCTTCAATGGGTTTCGGGTCAGTGGTAATCGGGTCAACTGATTCTGGGCTTGTCATACCTAACCCTTCTTCCTCATTGGTAGGCTTGGGTTCTCCCTCATTAATGTCATTCTTAGGATTCTTACCACTTAGCTGAGCACAAGCCAGTCCTATGCATGGGAACTGACTAGATTTATGGCCTCTTTCTCCACAAAACAATCATTCTTGAGATATAGGAACCTGGGTCACACTGGGTTTCAAGCTAGTAGAGACCTTACTTGGGCATGGGTGTGGATCTAAATGGTTTGATCTTGAAGACTTGGGTTGTTGAGTGACTGGTCTAGAATATTGTAAGGACCTCTCATAGACATGATCCACACTATAGATATCATGGTTAGGCTTCCTAAGGTTATGCTCGGGATCACGGTATAAGGTCCTCCTAGGTTCCTGACATGGGTGAGTTTGGGGCCTATTAAATCTTGGATCAGGGGTCCAATTTTGATGTCTACATTTCTCAAGTACTTGGACTCGATCACTAAACTGGGAAAAACCCTCATTCATGTCCTGACTCAATTTGGTCATACTTTTGGTAAGATTTCTAACCATGGCCTCTAAATCTGGTTGGGTTTGACTAGGTTGGTAGGGTACTCCATTCCGGGCAGACATGATGATGCAAGCAAGCACACAGAATGTGACTAGACTAAAGCGACTACTGGCTCACTAGACCTAGAGTCCAAACTAGATGCCCAATCAGAGTGGCAAGCTAGCCTGTAGTAACTCAGGACTCAGCCAGGCAGGTGTAAGGGGAGTGTTAGGTTCCTAAATGCCAATCCTAGACACCAATCAGAGATTGGCCAGGTAGGCGGACCAGCACACAAGCCCTTCGGGATGGAATCCCTGAACCACCATTCTGACACTGAGTACAAAGCACACACAGAGTAACCAGACAAACTGACTCAACACTAGCCTTGACCCGACTTGTTGATGTCCCTAGCCCACTAGGGCAAATTAGGTCTAATTAATTTTAAGATTAAAGGCTTAGGTTCGAATGAGTGGGTGGTGGTTTTGGGCTAAGAAGAGGTTATCAACTTCTCCCCTTATCTTAGATGCTCAAATGCCCTTAAGATGAATTAAGTGTTGAACATTCAAAAATAATTGAATTGCAGAAACACAAAAAATAGAGTTGCAGTAATTTAATTCTCAGAAATCTCACAGAAACCAATAAATCACATGAAAATTATGAAAAATAGATTCAATTATACTGGTTTCAGAAAAACAAAAATCACCAGATTTGGAGTTACTTGCAGTGAGAAATAATTCCTGCAACAGGGTAATTACGGGCTGAAAACAGAGTACTTCCCCGTTTACAATTCCTGCAACGAAGTTGTAACCCAACTGATCCCCTACACGCCCTAGGAACACCCCGTGGAATGGGAAGAGGAGGTTTGCACCTCGCTTCGTTCCTAGGACCGGACGTCCTGGGGAGTCTACTTCGAGCAGACAAAGTAAAGAGAGAGACTCAAACAAGCAATCAAATAGAAACCCTAGACAGGGCTCTGATACCAAAAATGATGCAGAACGAAAGCTCTGATACCAAAAATGATGCAGAACAAAGAACAAGGAAGCGTATGCGGAAGTAAATTTAAGATTAATTCTTTTTTTTTTCTTTTTTTTTTTATATTTCAGAAATTGGCTTTGACTCAAAGTAAAGCTAAACTAAGTTGAAGGAAACTAGGTAAGGATTGAAAGCACAATTTAGATGAAACTAAATTATCAGAGTAGTTCAGAAGTAACGGATCGCTGGGGGTTGAGAAACTCCGAGACCTAGGGTTTCGCTCTGAACTTTCAACAGAACAGAAATAGAGAGGAGAGATGGTTTACTAACCAGACAGTGATCTTCTCAGGATTTCGGTGGAAGAACTCTCTCGAGCAGATTGTGGGATCCTCGGAGTCGGCTATCTTCGCAATGGATCCTCCAATACTGGTCTTGTGGTTTGGTCAGCTTCTCCTGGACTCAAGATCTGGGAAAGAAGAGGAACAACTGATGGAATTCAGATACTCAAGAAAAGATTTACCAGGTTGAAGAACTTGAAAGCTGAAGTTGCTGAAATCAGGATTCTCGTGGAGGCCGATCTTACTTCCTCTTAGAATTGCTGTAGATCTGAAGTATCTGGACTGGAGCTGGATGCTGGTGGTGGGCCTGGGCTTGGAGAGGGTGGCCGTGAGAAGTGGAATAGACTAGGGCTTGGTGGAAAGAGAAGGGTGATGGCGGCTAGGGTTTGGGAGTGGAGTGGCTATCCTAGGGTTTTGGTTTTGGAGATCTCACACCTCCTCAAGGTTCCTGGGGAACCTGGATTTACTCCCTCACGGAGCTCAACACTTGGATGCAAGTGCGGAAGAGAGAAAACACAGAGTTTGCTCACACAAAAAAACTTGAATTCATTCATCTGATTTTTTTCAAGAGTTACATAGAGTTGAATATATAGACATAACAAAGAAATAAAATTTCATACACTTCCCATGTGGGACTAATAGGACTAACCCACACTTTAGGCATCAAATTCTCTTCCCAAGACTCCTTCCATGAGTGGGCAGCCCAAAAACTCCAAGAAAACTTGAAAATCAGCTCCAAATGGCAGGTTATGGGGGTGTCTCCTA
>CM038049.1:114554977-114577477 GCA_021397845.1 Areca catechu | reverse complement strand
CGAGAGTGCGGGCGCGACTCCGGACCCACCGCGAGGGCCCGGTGAGCGCCCACGCTACCGCGACCGTGCCAAGGCGACGGAGACCCGAATCCCACGGCGGCCCCGGCATCGCACGCCGGATGCGGGGCATGCCCGGGCGGGGGCGCGGACGGCAGGCCACGGGACGCACGTGGGCGCGCTGGTCGCGGCACCGCCGGGTGCAGGTCATCGGGCGTGCGCGGGTCACCGCAGGGGCGTGCCCGGGCCATGGCACAGCCGGGCGCAAGTCACCGGGCGCGCGCGGGCCATGTCCCGTCGGGCACGAGGCCCCGGACGCGCACAAGGGCACGGCGGGCTCGGGCGCGCACGGGTCGTGGCACTAGCGCGCTCGTGTCATGGCATGGCGTGCGCGGGTCACCGGGCGCTCGTGCGCAGGCCATGGCACGGAACCGCGCGGGTCACGGCGCTGCCATGCGCAGGCGATGGCGCGCGCGCGGGTCATGGCACCCGGGCGCGAGGCACCGGCACGCACAAGGGCGTGCGCGGGTCACGGCGCTGCCATGCGCAGGGCAACGGGAGCGCGCTCACGCGGGTCGTGAACGGGCGTGCGCGGTCATGCCACCGCCGGGCGTGCACAAGGGCACTGCGGGCTCGGGCACGCGCGGGGTCATGGCACGGGCATGCACGGGTCATGGCGCGGGCGGGCGCGGGTCACGGAGCTGCCGTGCGCAAGTCAACGGGCGCGTGCCACGGCGCGGGCGGGCGCGGGTCATGGCACCATCGGGCGCAAGGCAACGTGCGCGGGTCACGGCACTGGCGTGCGCGGGCCACGGCACGGGCATGCACGGGTCACGGAGCAGCCGGGCGCGGGATGCCCGGCGCGCGCGGGGGTCGTGGCGCGGGCTTGCACGGGTCACCGGGTGCGCGCGCGGCCACGGCACTGGCTTGCGTGGGTCATGGCGCTTCCGGGTGCGGGTCACGGCACGAGAGTGCGCTGGTCATCGGGCGCACAGCGCGGGTCACGGCGCCGCCGGGCGCGCGCGCCGCGGCATGGCACGGGCGCGCGCGGGTCACGGGGCCGCCTGGCGTGTCAACCGGCGCACGCGCGGGTCGTGGGACGGGCTTGCACGGGTCACGGTGCTGCCGGGCGCGAGGAGCCGGGCACGGGCGCGCGCGCAAGGCACGTGCGGGTCGTGCCAAGGGCGTGCGCCGGTCACGGCATGGGCGGGTGCGAGGCATCGAGCTCGCACAAGGGCACCGCACGTGCCGGTCCTGGCACGGCGCGCGCTGGTCATGGCACGGGCCGGTGCATAGCACCGGGCGCGCAGCGCGAGTCTTGGCACGGCGTGAGCGGGTCACGGCACCGCCGGGCGCGGGCACCGGGCGCGGGCGTGCACGAGTCGCGGCACCCGGGGCGCAAGGCCATGGCCGCGCGTAAGGGTGGCGGGCGTGCGCGGGTCATGGCTCCGGCGGGGGCAAGGCCCCGGCGTGCGTGGGTCGTGGCAACCGCCGGGCGCAAGGAGCCGGGCGCGGGCATGCACGGGTCATGGCACCGGCGGGTGCAAGGCCCCGGGCGTGTGCAAGAGCGCGGGCGGCGCGGGTCACGGCGTTGTCGGGCGCAAGGGGCAGCGCGCGAGCATGCACGGGTCATGGCACGGGCGTGCGCGGGTCACCGGGCGCGCGCCCCGCCCGATCATGGCACGGGAGTGCACGGGTCACCAGGCGCGCGCGTGCATGTGTCATGGCACGGGCATGCGCGGTCATGGTACGTGGTGCACGGGTAACCCAGCGCGCGCGCCCGGGTCATGGCACGGGCGTGAGTGGGTCCCGGCACCACCGGGCTCGAGTCCACGAGCGCGCGCAAGGGCGCGGGCGTGCGCGGGTCCTGGCACCACCGGCTCGAGTCCCAGGGCGCGCGCACGGAGCGAGTGCGTGCGCGGGTCCTGGCCGCACCGGGCACGAGTCCCGGTCGCTCGCACGGGCGCGGGCGTGCGCGGATCCTGGCAGCGCCGGGCGCGGGGCACCAGGCGCGCGCACATGCACGGGCGGGCGCGTGTCCTGGCAGCGCCGGGCGCGGGGCACCGTGCGCTCGCACAGGACGCGGGCACACGGACGCGGGGCACCGGGCGCCGCGCACGGACGCGGGGCACCGGGCGCGCGCACGGGCACGGGCGGGCGCGCGTCCTGGCAGCGCCGGGCGCTGGGCACCGGCCGCGCGCGGACGCGGGTCCTGGCAGCGACGAGCGCGGGGCACCGAGCGCGCGCACGGGCCGGGCGGAAGCGCGCCCTGGCAGCACCGGGCGCGGGGCACCGGGCGCGCGCACGGGCGAGGGCGGGCGCGCGTCCTGGCAGCGCCGCCCGGCGCGGGGCAACCGGGCGCGCGCACGGGCGCGGCCGGCGCGGGGCACCGGGCGCGCACACGGGCGCGGGCCGGCGCGGCGCACCGGGCGCGCGCACGGGCGCGGCGGGCGCGGGGCACCGCGCGCGGTGCACGGGCGGGCGCGGTCTTGGCAGCGCGGGGCACGGGGCACGGGCGCTTTGCACGGGCGCGGGTCCTGGCGGTGCAGGGCGCGGGGCAACGGGCGCGCGCACGACCACCGGCGGGCACGGGGCACCGGGCGTGCGCACGGGCGCGGGTCCTGCAGCGCAGGGCGCGGGGGCACCGAGCTCGCGCACGGGCCGCGGGCGGGCGCGGGTCCTGGCAGTGCCGGGCGCGGGGCACCGGGCGCGCGCACGGGCACGGGCGGGCGCGGGTCCTGGCATCGCCGGGCGCGGGGCAACGGGCGCGCGCACGGGCGCAGGCGCGGGTCCTGGCAGCGCTGGGCGCGAGTCACGTGGGGCGCGCAAGGACGCGGGGCATGCCCCCGAATTTGCAATGTGCTAGCGACCCAGGAACCCCCGGGGTGGACCTTGTCCGGATGCCCCGCGCGGGAGGTAGGTTGGCAAGCCCCCTTACGGGCGGGCGCGGGTCTTGGCCGCCCCGGATGCGCGTCCGCGCGCGTCCAGGCGCGCGTCCAGGCGCGCGTCCAGGCCCTCCCCGCTTCTGCAACGTTGCTCGCGACCCTTGGGTACTCTCCCGGGTATCTGTTTTGGATTTTCTGCTCACGCGGCGCGCGCCAGGCCTCCATGGACTCGCATCCTGGCTGCTCTGTGATCGCGCCGTGTAGTGCCCTCCGGACTCGCCTCCTGTGCTGTGTGGTTCCGAGTCCTGGCCGCCCTTTTGCCCGCGCATGGGTGCGCATCTGGACATCCTGGACTCGCGTCCGGGGTGTGCTGGGTGCTCTTCATGCTTGGGCCGTCCGTGACTCGGGTCCAACGACATTTGGGCGCGAGTCTTGGTCCTCCCTTGTGTTCGCAAGCTAGCTTTGTGCCTCGGAACACTCGGGATGCCCCTTCTACGCCCCTCGAGTGCAGGATCTTCGCGGCCGCGCACGCGCAGAACCAGGTCGGTGCCTCCGTCGGTGACTCCCGGTCCGTCGCTCCGTCCGGATCCTTCGGGCGAAAACGCGGCCGCGCGCGCGCGAACCTAGGCGGTGTGCGGTCGGTCGACTCCGGTCCGCTCATCGGCTCCGTCCGGATCCTTCGGGCAAAAATGCGGCCGCGCGCGCGCGGAACCAAGGTCGGTGTGCGTTGTCGGTCGATCCGGTCCGCTCCATGCCTCCGTCCGGATCCTCGGGCGAAATCGGGCGCGCGCTGCGCGCGGAACCAAGGTCAGTTCGATGGTCGGTCGACCTCCGTCCCGCTCCATCTCCGTCGGATCCTCGGGCGAAATGCGGCCGCGCGCTCGCGGAACCAAGGTCGGTGTTTTTGGTCCGGTCGACCTCCCGGTCCCGCTCCATCGTGCCGTCCGGATCCCTCGGGCGAAAAATGCGGCCGCGCGCGCGCGGAACCAAGGTCATTGTCGATGGTCCGGTCAACCTCCCGGTCCGCTCCATCGCCTCCGTGGATCCTCGGGCGAAATCCGGCCGCGCGCGCGCGGAACCAAGGTTTGTGCGATGGTCGGTGACCTCCCGTCCGCTCCATCGCCTCCGTCCGGATCCTTCGGGCGAAATCGGCCGCGCGCGCGCGGAACCAATTGGTTCGATGGTCGGTGACCTCCGTCCGCTCCATCGTCCGTCCGGATCCTCGGGCGAAACGTAGCCGCGCGCACGCGGAACCAAGGCGGTCGATGGTCAGACCTCCGGCCCGCTCCATCGCCCCGTCGGATCCTCGGGCGAAAACGGCCGCGCGCGCGCGGAACCAGGTCGTGTGCAATGGTCCGGTCGACCTCCGGCCCGCTCCATCGCCCGTCGGATCCTTCGGTGAAAACGTGGCGCGCGCGCGGGACCAAGGTCGTGTGCGATGGTCCGGTCAACCCCCTGTCCGCCCATCACCTCCGTCCGGATCCCGGTGAAAAATGCGGCGGCGCGCGCGGAACCAATTTCGGTGCATGGTCCGTCGACCTCCCGGTCCCGCTCATCATCCGTCCGGATCCCTCGGGCGAAATCGGGCCGCGCGCGCGGCGGAACCAAGGTCGGTGCATGGTCCGTCGACCTCCCGGTCCCGCTCATCGTCGCCGTCCGGATCCCTCGGGCGAATGCGGACGCGCGCGCGCGAACCAAGGTCGGTGCGTCTTTGGTCAGTCGACTCCCGGTCCCGCTCCATCGCCTCCGTCCGGATCCTCGGGTGAAATGCGGTCGCGCGCGCGCGGAACCAAGGTCGGTGCGATGGTCCGGTCGACCTCCGGTCCCGCTCCATCGCCGTCCGGATCCTCGGGCGAAATGCGGCCGCGCGCGCGCGGAACCAAGGTCGGTGCCCTCTTTGGTCGGTCGACCTCCCGGTCCCGCTCCATCGGCCCCGTCCAGATCCTTCGAGAAAAAAATGTGGCAGCGCGTGCGGAACCAAGGTCGGTGCGCTCTTTGGTCCGGTTGACCTCCCGGTCCCGCCCATCACCTCCGTCCGGATCCTTCGGGCGAAAATAGCGGCCGCAACGCGCGCGGAACCAAGGTCGGTGTGCGATGGTACGGTCGACCTCCGGTCCCGCTCCATCGCCTCCGTCCGGATCCCTCGGGCGAAATCGCCGGCCAGCGAGCGCGAGCGTAACCAAGGTCGGTTTTCGATGGTCCGGTCGACCTCCGTTCTCGGTCATCGTCGCCATCCGGATCCCTCGGGCGAAAAACGCGGCACGCGCATGCGCGGAACCAAGGTCGGTGCACTATTTGGTCGGTCGACCTCTCGGTCCCGCTCCATCGTCGCCATCCGGATCCCTCGGGCGGCGAAAATCGCGGCCGCGCGCGCGGCGGAACCAAGTTCGGTGTGCGATGGTCCAGTCGACCCCCGGTACCCGCTCCATCGCCTCCATCCGGATCCCTCGGGCGAAACGCGGCGCGCGCGCGCGGAACCAAGGTTGGTTTTCGATGGTCCGATCGACCTCCCGGTCCCGCTCCGTCGGCCCCGTCCGGATCCCTCGGGCGAAAAACGCGGCCGTGCACGCGCGGAATCAAGGTCGGTGCGCTCTTGGTCCGGTGGACCTCCCGGGTCCCGCTCCATCGGCCCCGTCCGGATCCCCGGGCCAAAAACACGGCCCGCGCGCGCGCGGAACCAAGGTCGGTGCGCTCTTGGTCCGGTCGACCTCCGGTCCGCTCCATCGGCCCCGTCCGGATCCGGGCGAAAAATCGTGGCCGCGCGCGCGCGGAACCAAGGTCGGTGCGCTCTTTGGTCCGGTCGACCTCGCGGTCCCGCTCCGTCGGCCCCGTCCTTCTTGGTGGTCCCTCCCCATGCCCCCGTCCCGAAAAACACCACCCCCTCGTCAAATTGGAAATCCCCAAATGCTCTGGTGCGGCTCGGTGCCCCGTGCGGCCGATGTCCCTCGTGGGTTCATGGTATCTCGTGCTCGGCGATTTTCCGCTATCGGCGTGTCCCATCGACGACCCCTCCTTCGTGCGCTCTCGGGTCGTAAGGCTCCGCGTGCCGGGGAGTGGCGCGGTGCGCACCGCGGTGGCAACCGTGTCGGCGTGGAGCGGTCTTGGATGCGCATCCAGCGATGGGCTCCCTGCCTCGTCGTGGCCAACCATCGGTGGGTGCATCCCTTCACTTGTGCTCGGAGGACCTTTGTTGACCCTCGTTGCGACCCGTCAGTTGCCCGTGCGGTCTACCCCCCTTGCGAGACTCGTCCGTTCGCCACGAGACCCTTGCGGCTACCCCGCCTCTGCAGCGGCGGGTGCCGTTCCTCGTGCGGTCCTCGAGCGCCCTCCGTTTGGAGAGTCCCTCCGTGTTCTCCCATTCCTTCGGCCTGCTCTTGGCTTCGTGCGCTCTCGCGGATGCGGTGGATTCATCGTGCCGGGGCCACCGTGCCGCGCGTCCCATCTCGAATCGTTGCCCGCCCCGATGCGATGACGTCCGCGGCCCGTCCCGGCGTCCCCCCTCCTCAGGTCGGCGGGATGGCGGCGGTGGGGATCTGGCATCGCCCGAGGACGTGCTACCTGGTTGATCCTGCTAGTAGTCATATGCTTGTCTCAAAGATTAAGCGATGCATGTGCAAGTATGGACTAATTCGGACTGTGAAACTGCGAATGGCTCATTAAATCAGTTATAGTTTGTTTGATGGTACGTGCTACTCGGATAACCGTAGTAATTATAGAGCTAATAAGTGCAACAAACCCCGACTTCTGGAAGGGATGCATTTATTAGATAAAAGGTCGACACGGGCTCTGCCCGGCACTCCGATGATTCATGATAACTCGACGGATCGCACAGCCCACATGCCGGCGACGCATCATTCAAATTTCTGCCCTATCAACTTTCGATGGTAGGATAGGGGCCTACCATGGTGGTGACGGGTGATGGAGAATTAGGGTCGATTCCGGAGAGGGAGCCTGAGAAACGGCTACCACATCCAAGGAAGGCAGCAGGCGCGCAAATTACCCAATCCTGACACGGGGGGGTAGTGACAATAAATAACAACACCGGGCTCCTCGAGTCTGGTAATTGGAATGAGCATAATCTAAATCCCTTAGCGAAGATCCATTGGAGGGCAAGTCTGGTGCCAGCAGCCGTGGTAATTCCAGCTCCAATAGCGTATATAAGTTGTTGCAGTTAAAAAGCTCGTAGTTGGACCTTGGGCTGGGCCGACCGGTCCGCCCCACGGTGTGCACCGGCCTTCCATCCTTCTGCCGGTGATGCACTCCTGTCCTTAACTGGACGGGTCGTGCCTCCGGTGCCGTACTTTGAAGAAATTAGAGTGCTCAAAGCAAGCTCACGCTCTGGATACATTAGCATGGGATAACATCGTAGGATTTCGGTCCTATTGTGTTGGCCTTCGGGATCGAAGTAATGATTAAGAGGGACAGTCGGGGGCATTCGTATTTCATAGTCAGAGGTGAAATTCTTGGATTTATGAAAGACGAACCACTGCGAAAGCATTTGCCAAGGATGTTTTCATTATCAAGAACGAAAGTTGGGGGCTCGAAGATGATCAGATACCGTCCTAGTCTCAACCATAAACGATGCCGACCAGGGATCGGCAGATGTTGCTTCAGGACTCCGCCGGCACCTTATGAGAAATCAAAGTTTTTGGGTTTCGGGAGGAGTATGGTCGCAAGGCTGAAACTTAAAGGAATTGACGGAAGGGCACCACCAGGAGTTGAGCCTGCGGCTTAATTTGACTCAACACGGGGAAACTTACCAGGTCCAGACATAGCAAGGATTGACAGACTGAGAGCTCTTTCTTGATTCTATGGGTGGTGGTGCATGGCCGTTCTTAGTTGGTGGAGCGATTTGTCTGGTTAATTCCGTTAACGAATGAGACCTCAGCCTGCTAACTAGCTACGTGGAGGCATCCCTTCGCGGCCAGCTTCTTAGAGGGACTATGGCCATTTAGGCCACAGAAGTTTGAGGCAATAACAGGTCTGTGATGCCCTTAGATGTTCTGGGCCACACGCGCGCTACACTGATGTATTCAACGAGTCTATAGCCTTGGCCGACAGGCCCGGGTAATCTTCGAAAATTTCATCGTGATGGGGATAGATCATTGCAATTGTTGGTCTTCAACGAGGAATTCCTAGTAAGCGCGAGTCATCAGCTCGCGCTGACTACGTCCCTGCCCTTTGTACACACCGCCCGTCTGATGCAGAACTAATAAAGGGACGCGATGCGGATGAAGGGTTCGGTGGCAAGGCGGAATCATAGATTTCAAAATTTTATCTTAATGAAATCTTCACCAAACCTTCAACCAAAATCTCCTTAAAAGAATTAAAACATATAAGATGTTTATATAAGATTTAATCTCAAATTAAGATACTAACCTGTATCGCAAAATCCAAACTCTGAATCTCCACCAGGTGCCCAAATGTTCACCTCCAATGGTGATCCACACAGAAAAACAATGAAGACAAAATTTCTATTTCTTGGTTCATCTTCTTGAATTCTTGAATTCTTTTCAAGAATTCAATTCTTGGACCTTTAGGCTGAAATTTTTTTCTTGAAAATTTCCTTCTCTTCTTCTTTCCTCTTCTTGAATTTTCTTCAAGAATTCCCTTCTTGAATCCCTTTTCTTGAATTGAATTGGAAGAAAAAATTAAGACAGTCAAAGTCTTAATCAAGAAAGAAAAGAAAGAAAAGATCCTTTCCCTGTTCTTTCCTTTACCGTTCAAGACTTCTTCTTATTCTTGTTTAGGGTCAGAGTTTCGACAGAGGATACCTCTGTAAGGGAAACAATACCCAACAGAACAAGAGGAAGAGTATTCTGGAGAGGAAGTGAGGGAATTGGATCTCTGAACTATGTTGCGTGAAAACCCCCGAGAAACCCAACCCTATTTATAGATCTCAGAGGGTGTCATCTCGAAACAACGCAACCCTCTGAAACCCCAGGGATCACGATCCCTCATTCCTCACGCGTCCCTCAACCAAAAATCATGATCTTCGATTGGATTTTCGTTTTTCCGACGAGGAGAACTCTCGGAAAAACTTCAGGAAGGATCGCGACTTTTGGAGACGGATTGCGACCGAAAAAGCGACGGATCTTTTTCTTAAATTTTTGGCCATCAGATCCAGATCAAGGGCACCAGACAAGGATCTGAAATGCCTCTTTTCAGATTTTTTCTCCGACGTTTTTTCTTTTCTCACACGTTTTAAGAGAAGTCCACGCGCGTGGACTTTTCTTTCTTGGCGCGCGCGGGTGAGAAGAGGGAGGGGGGGCGGCTTGGAGAGAGGGTCTCAGTGAACTAAGTTCACTTGGGTTCAGCCAGGTTAGCCCAATGTCCTAAAAATTAAATGGACCTTAATCTGGTTCAATTAGAAACCAATTAAGCCCAATTCGGAACCAAATTCGAATAGAAATTGGGTCTGTGCAACACATGCTAGTGTGTTTATCCTGCAACATGATTTAATTCCAAATTAAATCCTTCATCAATTTTCTTTTGTGTGTGACCCATGGGTTCCACACTAGCCAGCAGTAGGTCCGAGTGCTATTTGACTTAATTCGGGTAGATCTCAACCAAGCCGATTTAGGTCAACTCAAACTAGCTCGACTCGGTCAATTAGAATCTAATTCAAATTGACTGATTTGAATTACCATGATTCAATCATATACCTACAAGACAAGATTGACGTCTAGCAACGTATCATGTCTACCCGGAAGATGTGGATTTGGTGAATTACCAAAATACCTTCAGTGGTGAGTTACCGGGCAATTCAGTCCTTTGATCAACTTGCATCCGAATATGATTATGAATATGGATATTTGTCAAATCCAATTTTCATATTCACCCTAGCTCAATCTTTATAATGATGATTCATTAATGAGGGAAACTAATATGCATACAATTTTTTTGTATGTTTACATGTTGAGTTAGGTGATTAATTCCCAAATTTCAGGTCAAAATATTTGTAGGGAATTTGTATGAATTTGAAGATCAGCATGCAGATTAGGACCAAGAAAAGTAGCAAAGAAGGACCGCCGGGGCTGAGAAGCCTCGGTTAGGGCAAGTTCTCCTACAATAAAACTACTGGAGTAGAGGGGTGACCTGACAACATCTGTGAAGATCGCAGCGAAGGGGTCTCTCGTTCCTCGACGGATGCGGCCTGGAAAACCGAGCCAAAGACCCGCGGATACCCGGCTTTCTGCTCGGTGATCCGATTGAGGCTGGCTGGAGTCGTGGATCATAGGAACTCAGGGACCTGCAAACGACCTGTCAGGGGTTAGAAAGCTCCAAAGGAACAAGAAAACAAAGTAAAAACAGCAAGAAAAGGCTCTTTGGAGTGGGCGTCCAGGGATGGAGGGTTGTTTGGCAGCAGGAAGATGATTGCAATCACCGGGAAGAAGAACTCTCACAAAAACCCCTTTATGCACACAGCAGGGTATCACACCACTCAATAGAAGAACTCAAGGTTTTCATTCATCAAAAATCCCCTAATACAAGAGGCTAGGGTCCCTTAAATAGACCCTTAACCTGGGCTCCAAGTAAGGGTACATAAGTCTTTACATAAGAATCCTTTTCCCTCTCAAACCCTAGCTAGAAAATAAGGAAATATTAGGTAGAAAAATCCCTAAAATTTTTCTTGACTTGGTCAAGACTCCAAGGACGCCTATGGGGCGTGTTGGGCTTCTAGGAGAGCAGCAAAAGGCCGGCCCAAAGGGGCCCGGGTGATGGGTTTGGCCTCTGGAAGCTGGGGTGGCCTGGTAGCCAGGTAGCAGGAATATTCCCTGGTATCTTGCTTCTTAGGGGCTTGGGCTTGGCACCTGGGCTTGATTTCATTGGGCTAGGATGCAGATGGACCTCTGGAATCATGGATGCCCTTATTTATGAATATACTTGGCATCTGGAAGGGAATCTGGGCATCTGGAGGGCATCTGCAAGGAATCAGGGTTTCTGATTTTTTCCTGGGGTCTTCAAATCTTCAAGCTGGGTTGGACTTGGGCTAAACTTCCATGTCTTCAATCTGGTGGACTTGGTCTTCACTTGTATAATATAGTCTTGAGTCTTCAGTATGCTTGGACAGGACTCAAAAAAAATAAATTAGCTCAACATGAGCTAACTAGCATTGGACTGAACTAGCTCACATGAGCTGACTAGTACAGAACTGAAATAACAACTAAATGGACTCAGATGAGCTAAGCCCTTATTATAGATAGATTCAATAAATTATGATCAATTTACAGAGGGTTGAAAAAGCCTCTGTCTTATTCTGGTGCCTCAGGTGTCCCCACCAATTAATGAACCATTAGAAAATAACTCTAATGTTCATACTTTGATCAAAGGTTTCCTGAATCCATCATTTGAAATTAGCTGGATGCTATTCCCTCTTACTAGGGCAGATCAATTCCTTGTTGACCTACTCACAACCTCCATATACAATCCACATAACCAGTATCACCTCGTGCATGACTCAGTGTCATGATTGACTGCGAACAAAGTATGGATCATGTATATAAGGTACTATGGTAGTCTCAGGTCAAAGGACCACATGCACTACTCCCACTATGAGAATTATCTATTGACAAACAGATAAGGTTCCATTAGATATCTCAATCTGGATCAATTCAGTGAACTCATTCTCCAATGAACACTCAAATCCTAGTATTAGTGTCAAACACAAGTGACTGTGAGATCAGTCACCCTTATTACAAAACATATATAGGATGTGCTGGTCTTGCTGGAAACATTGATCCCCAACTCAATATCCCATCGACAGGAATATTTTAGATTAGGGTTTTAAGGCTTTAGGTCTCACTGGTATGATCTCATCATAACCCTAGAACCATAGCCCTAATCTATGGGGTCATCATAAAATCAAAAAGACACAGCAAATGATGAAAATAATGCCTTTATAAAATATCAATTCATTGATTTTGGGATCAAAATTACAATATTTCAATTGGCTTTCAGGGCATAATCTTTCAGCGGAAGTAGATTAAGATTAACTAATTTTTTTTGTTGTTTTTATATGTTTGTAGAAGTTGGCTTCAAATCAAAGAAAAGTTAACCTAACATTGAAAGAGACTAATATGATAATTGAAAGCACAATTTTAAGGAAACTAAAGTATCAGAGTAGTTCAAAAGCAACGGATCGCTGGGGGGTGAGAAACTCCCAGACCTAGGGTTTTGCTCAAACTTTCAGCAGAACAGAATAAAGAGAAGAGATGGTTACCTAACCAGACAATGATCTTCACCAGATTTTGGTGGAAGAACTCTCCCGAGCAGATTGTTGGATCCTCGGATTCAGATTTCTTCGCAATGGATCTCCAGTACTGGTCTTTTGGCAGGTTGGCTTCTCCTGAACTCAAGATCTGGAAGAGAAGAAAAACAATTGATGGAATCAGAGAGTCAAGGGAGAAATTTACCAGGTTGATGAACTTGAAGATTGAAATTGCTGAAAACTGGATTCTCCTGGAAGCTGATGTGATTTTCCTTGGAACTTGCTCTGGATCTGAAGTTGCCGGACTGGATTTGGATGAAGGTGGATGGCCTGGACTTGTAGAGAAAGAGAAGCCGTGGGAGATGGATGGGGCTAGGGTTTGATGGATTGAAAATAATGAGGTGGTTAGGGTTTTGGGATTTCAAGTGGCTAACCTAGGGTTTGGATAAAGATGGAGATCTCTCACCTCCTCAAGGCTCCAATGGAACCCGGATTACCCCCTCACGGAGCTCAACACTTAGAATAGTGCGGAAGATGAGAAACCTAGGTCACTCAAACACAGAGAATAGCAAAAATAATTTTTCTTCATTGATTTTTCAAAGTTACAAAGAGAGGTCTAATATAGACCTAAAATTTTCTCCAAGCTTGTACAAATTCCCATGTGGGACTAAACTCCTCCAACCACTAGATTAGGTAGAAAATCTTCTCTCTTGGCCGACCAAGAGTTCAAAAAAAATTGGGACGGCCATAAAGGAATTTTTTTTGAATTTTTTGGTGCCTCCCTTGGAGTTGGATTTGGATTTGAGACTCTTCTTCTTATGGTATTTCTTCTTTTCTTCCACTCCAAGTTAAGCTCTTTGATTTTGATTTGAACTTCAATAGGAGTAGGTTGGATGTCCTTCTTTGATTTCTTCTCCAAGAGAAGTCTTCTTCCTTCTTTGCTTAGGTAAAATAGGCAGGTATGGGCGCCTCCTTTAAAGTAGCCTCCAATTGATTTTTCTTCTTTGGATGTGGGGACCATGACACTGGGATGCCTCTGTGGTGCCTCCTAGACTCTGGCGTGTGCTCGGAGTGTGGCTGGGCTGTGGCTTGGAGTTGGCCTCACTTGCTTGAACCTTGATTTGATTGGAAGACAAATGTGGCACCATTTTGGACCAAATTGAAACCACATTGGGACTTGCACTGAGTCAACATGACTCAACAAAATTTAAATGGTGACTCAAGAAATAAATAAAATAAATAAACTGGTTGACCAGGTCAACCTTTATTACAAACCCTAATTTCTCGGGCAATGTCAATCAGAGATCCAAATGGAGCTCTAAAGTCTTCTTCTGAGTCTGGTGCCCGCACCAATTCTCCCGAGGTGGGAGGAACTCGACCCTGTCGAGTAAGGCTCAAGTTGGCTCTGGTATCTCTCCAAGAGGTCTGGGTCCAATTCTTGTAATTCTTCTCGGGAGATCCAAGAGTCATCAGAATCTGGCCTTCCTTGCCAGCGGACCAGGTACCTTTGGTATCCTCGATTATGAGTAGAGATAACCTGATCATCCAAGATCTTTTCAATCTGCTCTTTCCTCACAGGCCAGTTTGTTGGTGGACACACAGGGTCGGGATCACTCTCAACGATAGGGTAGGCTCAAAAGGCTCACTAGGAATCACAGCTGGCTCCCTGTACTCTACTAGTCTGTAATGTTGAAAGTAGAGCTAATGCCTAGTTCTGGAGGCAACTCGAGCACATAGGCATTGGATCCTACTCTCTTTACCACTCTAAATGGTCCAGCTCCCCTAGCATGTAACTTTCTAACGGTTCCAGGAGGAAACCGTTCAGGCCTTAAACCTAATCATCACATAGTCCCCTCAACAAAAGATTTGACTCGCCTTTGAGTATCAGCCAACTTCTTATAAGTTTCATTACTTAAATTTATTTGGCATGAATTTCTTTATGCAAGTCTTTTACATGCTGTGCAAAATTCTCAGCAGATTCGGAGACTCGAGTGTGGACAGGTAAAGGGACTAGGTCAGAGGTGTGTGAGGTTTGTACCCATGTACAATTTCAAATGGACTCTTACCCGTAGACCTATTGACCGAGTCATTGTACGCAAATTCTGCCCTTGGTAGGTATAAATCCCAATTTCTGGGTTTTCACAACAAGACATCTCAGCAGATTTCCTAGGCTACGGTTCACTACTTCAGTTTGGCCATCAGTTTGGGGATGATAGGCAGTTGAAAACTTAAGTTTTGTCCCTAACTTATGCCAAAGGGTCTTCCAAAAGTAACTGGTGAACCGGACATCCCTATCTGAAACGATTGTCTTAGGTAGGCCATGGAGTCTAACTATCTCATTGAAGAAAAGTGTGGCTACCTTAGACGCATCAAAGGTTTGGGAACAAGGCAAGAAGTGGGCCATTTTAGAGAATCGGTCAACTACGACACAGATAGATCATGTCTCCTCTGGGTCTTAGGTAAACCTAACACAAAATCCATACTCACATCTTGCCAAGGATGATCTGGGACAGGGAGTGGGGTATAAAGGCCAGTGTTTTGTTTTCGTTGTTTGGCAACAGCACAGGTTCGACATCTAGCTACAATATTAGCTACATCCCTTTTCAAGCTAGGCCAGAAAAAGTGGTCTTCAATAGCTAGAATGGTCTTGTCTTTTCCAAAATGGCCGGCTAAACCTCCAGCATGGATTTCCCAATCAAAAATTCCCTAAGGGAAGTTCTAGGGATGCAAAGCCTATTTTTGAAGAACAAAAACCATCTACAAGGTATAATCCTGGTGATTACTAGATGGTCCTGAACTAGATCCTGATACACAGTTGTGAAATCCCGGACAAGACTCATATTCCTCTTTGATTTGCTCAAACCCTATGACCTCAGTTCTAATAGAAGTAATAACAGAGATCGGCGACTAAGGGCATCAGCTACCTTATTCTCAACTCCAGCCTTATGTTTCAGGACAAAAGTATAGGACTGGATATATTCTACCCACTTAGCATGCCTAGGGTTAAGCTTCTTTTGGTAGTTCAGAAATCTAAGAGCCTTATGGTCCGAAAATAGTACAAATTCCTGCGGTAGCAAATAATGTCTCCGTAACGCAAAGCTTGCACCACCGCATAAAATTCCTTATCATAGGTAGAATACCTAAGCTTAGCATCATTAAGTTTTTCACTAAAGAATGCTATGGGATGATTCTCTTGGCTTAGGACTCCACCTATTCCTACACCTGAAGCATCACAGGCAACCTCAAATACTTAGAAAAATCGGGTAATCTCAGAATGGGTGCCTGGGTCATTTTATCCTTAAGATCTAGGAAGGCTTTATGGGCTGACTTAGTCCAATGAAATTCTCCCTTCCTAATACAATCAGTGATAGGAGCAGCTAAAGTACTAAACCCCTTGATGAATCGCCTATAGAAGGTAGCCAAGCCGTGGAAACTTCTAACTTCATGCACATTGGTGGCTCTGGCCAGTCTACTATGGACCTAATTTTCTCAGGATCGGCCGCCATGCCGTCAGGGGTTACTACAAAACCAAGAAAGAACTCTACTAGTCATGAATTCACACTTCTTAAGATTACCGTAGAGTCTCTCATTCCTCAAAACTTGGCAGACTGCTCTAAGGTGGCCTAGGTGATCTACTGGGGTCTTACTATAGATCAGGATGTCATCAAAATAGACCACCACAAATTTTCCTATGAAATCTCTAAGTACCTGGATCATAATTCTCCATGAAGGTACTAGGGGCATTGGACAACCCAAAAGGCATAACAACCCATTCATAAAGACCATCCTTAGTTTTGAAAGCAGTTTCCATTATCCCCGGGTCTAATCCTAACCTGATGATAGCCGCTTTTGAGATCAATCTTAGAAAAAACCATTGCACCAGCCATCATATCAAGCATGTCATCTAGTCTAGGGATGGGAAACCTATATTTGATTGTAATTTATTGATGGCATGACTGTCAACACACATCCTCCACGTGCCATCTTTCTTTGGGGTTAGTAAGGCTGGGACTGCACAAGGACTAAGACTTTCTCTAATAAACCCCTTCCTCAATAATTCTCCAACCTGCTTTTGCAGTTCTTCATGCTCAGATGGATTCATCCTGTAATGGGGCAAGTTGGGCAAAGTCGCTCCTGGGATTAGATCTATGGCATGCTGGATATCCCTAAGAGGTGGAAGGTGGTCTGGCAAATCCTCGGGAAAGACATCCTCAAATTCTTTTAACACAGGTTTAACTTCTTGAGGAGGCTCTGAGGGTTCCGAAGTTCTAAGTTCCTTAGCAGTCAACATCCAGATGGGTGAACCACTATGAATTTCTTGTTCTAGATCCTTAGCACTGATTAGGTTCACTCCAGTTTTCATCTCCTTAACCTTACCGGCTCCTTTAGTTACCTTGTCCTTAGGGGGAACGGAATGGATCGTAATCTTCTTCCCATTGAAACTAAAGACACAGGTATTGGATTTCCTAAGAGGGTGGCATCATGATCATACAACCAAGGTCTTCGAGAATTATACTGCTCACCCCATGGGTTAAAACATCGCACCAAATCTTTTCATGATAAGATTGCATTTGGATTTGGACTTGACATCTAGACTGGATGGGTATGGAGGTAGAATCTACCCAAGAAACCTTATAGGGGTGGGATGGGGAACTGGGATTAAGCCTAACATCTTGACAGTGCTAGTAGAGATGGCATTTACACAGCTCCCACTATCTATGATGATCTTACATACCTTATCCCCTAATTAAGAAAAGTCTGTAGGATGTTAGTCCTACGCCAATCCTCTTGAACTAGATTCTGGGATAGGATGCATCTTACAACTCCTAATTGGTCAGATTCATTGGGTTCCTCCTCTCCTTCATACTCCTCAACCAAATTCATTCGGCCTCATAAACTTCTTCAAATTCCTCACTGGGCTCAGAATTATCATCTCTCTCCCTCTTCTATGTAAAGGGATCTCCGAGGGCACTGGCTAGCAACATGACCTACCTTATGACACTTGAAACAGGTATGGCATTACACTGACTGGAAATGTGACCTGGTTTCTGACACTTAAAAACAGTGATATTTGAACTAGGGGTTCTCTGGGTGTCAGGTGCCTTACCTTACCTTGTCCATGGGCCTAGGGTCAGAGTCCCTGAAAGGTTTACTAGGGATAACTTCTAGGTCCATTCCTTGGGATTGGGGCACTACCGTAGAAGGTATAGGTCCTCTCTGAAATTTCTCAGTTTTCAGTGCAATCTGGTAGGCTTGGTCTAGATCAGTAACCTCTCTCAGAAATATTTCTCTCTTGATATCTTCCCTCAGTCCAGCCCAAATCTAGACAAAGTGACTTCGTTGGCTTCACTCACCTCACATCTCATTAGGTATTCATCAAAGTAGCTATGTAGTCTGAGACAGATCAGTTTCCTTGTTTCAGGTTTTGCCATGGTCTAACAGGTTTTGCTGGTATGAAATGGATAGGTATTTATCTCTCAGTTTTTCTTTCATACCCTGCCAAGTGGTATGGGCTCAACATTCCGTCTCCTAGTGGTTAGCTCAATGTTTCCCCACCAGTATAACCTAGCTTGACCGCACTAATTTCATCTTGGCACTGTATTTCCTCTCCTCAGACATAGCATACCACTCAAAGTATTGATCCATCTCACCCTCCCAATCAGAATACACCTTAGGGTTCAGACTACCATCAAAAGTGGGTGCATCTAATTTGATGTTCCTGATGAACCTATCATCTCTATCTTCAGGCTCTGGGTCCGGCCTCCTATGATTAGGTTCAGGATCTCTATATAAGGCCTTCTAGGCTCCTGATGTGGTGAGGTGAGGCACATTAAAATCGGGGTCAGGAGTCCAATTCCGATGTCTAGGTCTTCAATGGTGCGGGCACCAGACTCAGAAGAAGACATCAGAGCTCCATTTGGATCTCTGATTGACATTGCCCGAGGAATTAGGGTTTGTAATAAAGGTTGACCTGGTCAACCAGTTTTTTTTATTTTATATTTATTTCTTGAGTCACCATTTAATTTTGTTGAGTCATGTTGACTCGGTGCAAGTCCCAATGTGGTTTCAATTTGGTCCAAAATGGTGCCAACATTCTCTTCCAATCAACTCAAGGTTCAAGCACAGTGGAGGCCACACTCCAAGCCACACGCCCAGCCACACTCCAAGCACACCCAGAGTCCGGAGCGCGCCATAGAGGCATCCCAGTGTCATGGTCCCACATCCAAAGAAGAAAAAAATCAAATTGGAGGCTAAATTAAAGGAGGCTCCCACACCTGCCTAATTTACCTAACAAAGAAGGAAGAAAACTTCTCTTGGAGAAGAAATCAAAGAAGACATCCAACCTACTCCTAATTGAAGTTCAAATCAAAATCAAAAGCTTAACTTGGAGTGGAAGAAAGAAGAAATACCATAAGAAGAAGAGGACTCCAAATCCAAATCCAACTCCAAGGAGGTGCCATAAAAGTTCCAAAACATTCCTTTATGGCCGTCCCAATTTTTTTTTGGACTCTTGGTCGGCCAAGGGAGAGGATTTTCTACCTAATCTAGGGGTTGGAAGAGTTTAGTCCCACATGGGAATTTGTACAAGCTAGGAGAAAATTTTAGGTCTATATAATAGACCTCTCTTTGTAACTTTAGAAAATCAATGAAGAAAATTATTTTTGCTATTCTCTTGTGTTGAGTGACCTAGGTTTCTCTTCTTCCGCACTATTCTAAGTGTTGAGCTCCGTGAGGGGGTAATCCGGGTTCCATTGGAGCCTTGAGGAGGTGAGAGATCTCCATCTTTATCCAAAACCCTAGGTTAGCCACTTGAAATTCCAAAACCCTAGCCACCTTTCATTATTTTCCATCCACCAAACCCTAGATCCATCCATCTCCCACGGCCTCTCTCTCTCTACAAGTCCAGGCCATCCACCTTCATCCAGATCCAGTCCGGTTACTTCAGATCCAGAGCAAGTTCCAAGGAAAATCACATCAGCATCCGGAGAATCCAGTTTCAGCAATTTCGATCTTCAAGTTCATCAACCTGGTAAATCTTTTCCTTGACTCTCTGATTCCATCAATTGTTTTCTTCTCTTCCAGATCTTGAGTTCAGGAGAAGCCAACCCGCCAAAGGACCAGTATTGGAGGATCGATTACGAAGATATCCGACTCCGAGGATCCAACAATCTGCTCGGGAGAGTTCTTCCACCAAAATCTGTGAAGATCATTGTCTGGTTAGATAAACCTTCCCTTCTCTTTATTTTTGTTTTGTTGAAAGCTCGGAGTGAAACCCTAGGTCTGGGAGTTTCTCAACCCCCAGCGATCCGTTGCTTCTAAACTACTCTGATAATTTAGTTTCCATAAAATTGTGCTTTCAATTATCATATTAGTATCTTTCAATGTTAGGTTAACTTTTCTTTGATTTGAAGCCAACTTCTACAAACCTATAAAAACAACAAAAAAAAATTAGTTAATCTTAATTTACTTCCGCATCGCATCCCTTTATTTGTTCTGCATCATTCAAGTACTTGGACTCGGTCCCCTAAGTTGGGTAAGATCCTCATGAATTTGTGCGCTAAACTGGGCCACAGTGTTTGTCATATCCTGATTCATTTTAGCCATACTTTCAGTAAGAGTTCTGATCATGGCCTCTAAATCAGGTTGGGTTTGACCAGGTTGATATGGCACTCCTTTTCTGGTAGACATGATGATTCAAGCAAGCACACAAAATGAGACTAGACTAAATCGACTACTGGATCACTAGACCTAGAGTCCAAACTAGATGCCCAATCAGAGTGCAAGCTAGCCTGTGTAACTCAGGACTCAGCCAGGCAGGTGTAAGGGGAGTGTTAGGTCCCTGATTGCCAATCCTAGACACCAATCAGTGATTGGCCAGGTAGGCGGACCAGCACACAAGCCCTTCGGGAATGGATCCCTGAACCACCGTTCTAGACACTGAGTGCTAAGCACACACAGAATAACTCGGCAAACTGACTCAACACTAGCCTAGACCCGACCAATTGGTGTCCCTAGCCCACTAGGGCAAATTAGGTCTAACTGATTTTAAATTAGGTCTAGGTTCGAATGATTGGATGGTGGTTTTGGGCTAAGGAGAGGTAATCAACTCCTCCCCTTATCTTAGATGCTCAATTGCCCTTAAGTAAATTATGAGATGATCACTCCAAAAAGAATTGAATTGCATAATACAAAAAATAGAGTTACTGTATTTTAATGCTCAGAATTTTTACCGAAACAATAAATCACAGAAAAATTATGGAAAATAGGTTCAATTATACTGGTTTCAACGAAGCAAAAATCATGCAATTCGGAGTTTTATGGAGGGAGAAATAATTTAGACAACAGGGAAATTACGTGCTGCAACTAGATTGTCTTCCCCGTTTATAATCCCTGCTACGAAGTTATAACCCAATGGATCCCCTACATGCCCTAGGAACACCCCGTGGAATGGGAGGAGGAGGCTTGCGCCTCGCTTAGTTCCTAGGACCGGACGTCCTGGGGAGTCTACTTCGAGCAGACAAAATAAAAAGAGAAAACAATCAAAACAAGCAAGCAAGCAAATCAGAAACCCTAGACTGGGCTCTGATACCAAAATGATGCAGAACTAATAAAGGGACGCGATGCGGAAGTAGATTAAGATTAACTAATTTTTTTGTTGTTTTTATATGTTTGTAGAAGTTGGCTTCAAATCAAAGAAAAGTTAACCTAACATTGAAAGAGACTAATATGATAATTGAAAGCACAATTTTAAGGAAACTAAAGTATCAGAGTAGTTCAGAAGCAACGGATCGCTGGGGGTTGAGAAACTCCCAGACCTAGGGTTTCGCTCCGAACTTTCAGCAGAACAGAAATAAAGAGAAGAGATGGTTTACCTAACCAGACAATGATCTTCACAGATTTGGTGGAAGAACTCTCCCGAGCAGATTGTTGGATCCTCGGATTCAGATTTCTTCGCAATGGATCCTCCAGTACTGGTCTTTTGGCGGGTTGGCTTCTCCTGAACTCAAGATCTGGAAGAGAAGAAAAACAATTGATGGAATCAGAGAGTCAAGGGAGAAATTTACCAGGTTGATGAACTTGAAGATTGAAATTGCTGAAAACTGGATTCTCCTGGAAGCTGATGTGATTTTCCTTGGAACTTGCTCTGGATCTGAAGTTGCCGGACTGGATCTGGATGAAGGTGGATGGCCTGGACTTGTAGAGAGAGAGAAGCCGTGGGAGATGGATGGGGCTAGGGTTTGATGGATTGAAATAATGAAGGTGGCTAGGGTTTTGGGATTTCAAGTGGCTAATCTAGGGTTTTGGATAAAGATGGAGATCTCTCACCTCCTCAAGGCTCCAATGGAACCCGGATTACCCCCTCACGGAGCTCAACACTTAGAATAGTGCGGAAGATGAGAAACCTAGGTCACTCAACACAAGAGAATAGCAAAAATAATTTTTCTTCATTGATTTTTCAAAGTTACAAAGAGAGGTCTATTATATAGACCTAAAATTTTCTCCAAGCTTGTACAAATTCCCATGTGGGACTAAACTCCTCCAACCACTAGATTAGGTAGAAAATCTTCTCTCTTGGCTGACCAAGAGTTCAAAAAAAATTGGGACGGCCATAAAGGAATTTTTTTTGAATTTTTTTGGTGCCTCCTTTGGAGTTGGATTTGGATTTGGAGTCCTCTTCTTCTTATGGTATTTCTTCTTTTCTTCCACTCCAAGTTAAGCTCTTTGATTTTGATTTGAACTTCAATTAGGAGTAGGTTGGATGTCCTTCTTTGATTTCTCTCCAAGAGAAGTCTTCTTCCTTCTTTGCTTAGGTAAAATAGGCAGGTATGGGCGCCTCCTTTAAAGTAGCCTCCAATTTGATTTTTTCTTCTTTGGATGTAGGGACCATGACACTGGGATGCCTCTGTGGCACCTCCTGGACTCTGGCGTGTGCTCGGAGTGTGGCTGGGCGTGTGGCTTGGAGTGTGGCCTCCACTTGCTTGAACCTTGATTTGATTGGAAGACAAATGTGGCACCATTTTGGACCAAATTGAAACCACATTGGGACTTGCACTGAGTCAACATGACTCAACAAAATTTAAATGGTGACTCAAGAAATAAATAAAATAATAAAATGGTTGACCAGGTCAACCTTTATTACAAACCCTAATTTCTCGGGCAATGTCAATCAGAGATCCAAATGGAGCTCTGAAGTCTTCTTCTGAGTCTGGTGCCCGCACCACCGTCGCTCCTACCGATTGAATGGTCCGGTGAAGTGTTCGGATCGCGGCGACGCGAGCGGTCTGCCGCCCGCGACGTCGCGAGAAGTCCACTGAACCTTATCATTTAGGAAGGAGAAGTCGTAACAAGGTTTCCGTAGGTGAACCTGCGGAAGGATCATTGCCGAGACCCGGACGAGGAAAGACC